>VOQK01021800.1:15882-40999 GCA_015052645.1 Benitochromis conjunctus
CCAGCAAAATATGTTTACATTTTTTAACAATGCATAAATTTGAGCCTTGTAGTGGTGCATGCACATAAATTTAGCACAACAAAATATTAGAACTTTTAGGAATTTGAACCTTACAGTAATTTTCACATAGGTCTTTATTTTTCTTAAATAGTATAACATCATCTGTGTAGCAGTACCCATGACAACCAAAACCTTAAGTGTGTTTTGTAACAGTTTAGAAAAAACGGTTCTTCACAACTCAGATCCTTCATTCTTATGATGTCAGTCTTCTCTTTAAGGATTTTGTCTTGTGCCGACATCCGGTTCAGCAGGAAGTTAGGCTTTAAAAACAAGCAAGATGCCCTCAAAACCATTTCCTTTATTTATTTTGTGTCACAAACTACAAGTATTCAATGTTGTCCTTTTGGTGTTATCCCATACTCGATAATTATATGCTGCTTTGCACAGTAGTTTTCTTTCAGAGTAATGCACTATGCTGGCATTGTGTTTCTATATAACAGGGTAAAGGTCTGCATTTTTCTGTAAGACAACACTTTGCCCTTTCAATCCAGCTCTCGATGAGTGCAAACAGAAGCAAATTCACATGAACTCAAAGCTGGCCTTTTTAATTAAGCATATTTTCGGTTTTGTTACACAGCAACTTGTGCACTTTGAGATGCTTGATTATATTTAAAATACACTGCTGCTTTTATTGTTTTTTTACTCATGAAATCGTGCAAAAAACCTCCCCTGACTTTTGAATTTTTAGGCCACGTCTTAACAAACCTTCAAGGAACAGGGTGTATCATCCTGAATTATGTCCTATTTACCACTGTGATAATCACCACAGACTTAAATAGTACAATAAGTCACTCTCACATTTCAATCCCATTAAATGAGTTCTTTAAATCTGTTAGGAACAGGATAAAATATGTTTTTATTCATGAATTTTCACGCCACAGGCAGACCTGTAGAGTCTATAGACAAATGAGCACGACAAAGGAAATTAAATCCCATTTCAAAGGTCTTTCATGCAATCACCTTTTAAAAGAGTGCACACAATATCCTTTTTATTTCACATTATTTCGTGGCACTGCAAAAGAAAGTACGAGCACTATTGTTTCTACGAAACTGTACATTTTTAGACATAGTCTCGATGTTCTGCATATAGATGCTGAATTAGACGTGTGTACGTGTGCCTACACACAGCTGAGCATGTCACACGCTAGGCTCAGCCTGTGAGACAATCACACAGTCCCTCCCATCTAAAAGCTTAGTGCAGCCTTTGATAAGCACCATTCTTTGCCATCTAAAGAGGTCTTCTATAGATTCTCACTTGCCGACGCGTGCACAACCTTTGACAAGTAATGTAGATCATTTTTATTCATTGCCTAAAATTGTTAGCAATTATGTGCGTAAGCGGCCACCTGCCTAGCCTGAATGGCTCCTGTCTGCGGGGCTACAGGGGTGTGGGGAAGTGCTGCTGGCTGTGAGGGGGTGGGTGGGTGGGGGGGGGTTTCGTCTGAGGGAAACCAGCCAGTCACGGGGGGCTCTGCAGCAGGTGAAATAGCCCCTCTCGTTAGTGTAATGAGTGGTCAGAGCCTTGGTGTGTTGGGGCCTGAAATTGGGCATGCTGCTCCAAGTGAAAGGCCAGATCCCCCTTGCTTGCTGGCCCATCCTAACCTGCTCCAATGATGGAAGGGCATCTTGTGACATTTGCAACCAAATCATCGCTAAAGTTAGCTGCTCAGCCTCATTACCGGAGCAATATAACCACCTCAGTGTGTGTGAGCATCCATATATATTTTGATGTAGCATTCAAGACGTGGATTCTTTTCTCATCTTGCCTTGCATTTTGCCCTGCACCACCGACAACTGAGAATCTTCTGTCAAAGCATATTCTAAACATTTACTGTATTGATAGCAAGGTATAGGCATATGTGTCACCCACTGTATGGCCTCACACAATTTCCCGAGCTGCTGTAGGTGTATAAGCATGAGCCAGAGCTGTGCCATGATTTGAGTATTACTTTAGATGAAAAGAGCTGTGTGGAAACACTTTCATTAGCCCAGTGCTGTGACCCAGGGTCAGTAGCTGAATAAGTAACTCTCTATTAATGATTTCTACAGCAGAAAACCCCTGACCCCTGATCACTTTCAATCTCAGAAAGGGAAAAATGGGCCAGGGGGAGGGGTGAGATCTATTGGAGGGAGATTAAAAAAACATACTTTTTTTTTTCTCCCTTGGCCATGTGTGGGTGGGTTATTATTTGTGCCTTGCTGTGAGGGGGAGCAAAGGGCCTGCTGGGACATTGACTCACATATTCTGGTTTGAGTTTCTTGTCACCGCCTCTAATGGCTGTCTTCTCTAGCTTGTCAATAATAGGGCTGATCATCTCCTCATCCTTCAGCCTCAGCTCCTCGTGGATGATCTCCATGTCCCTCACTGGGTCCACTGTCCCCTCCACATGGATGATATCCTCATCATCAAAAGCACCTGCAGGGATAAGACACAAACACACAGGGAGAGCATCAGTATAAATGTTTTTTTTTTCTTCTTCTTGGAAATAACAACAGCACTGCTTTAGATGAACACATATAATCCAAACAGCACAGTTAGGGTAACAGAATCAATGACATTGACTTTTTGGAAATCAAATGTGAAACAGTGATTAGATTCAGCCCAGAAAAATCATTAGTTTTTGCAGAGAATATGACAAAAGGCATCCACATAAAAAAGCACAATGTCAGTCATTGGAAATTCATAACACATGCAATATTCAGGAATGTATTTAATCTTTATTTTCAGTGTGTCAGAACAGTTAGAAACCAGCTCACAGTGTCAAGCCAAGTTCCACTAAAATTGGCTTTAAGTGCAACTAAAACAGGCCTGTCTGTCATTCTGCATGAAGTGGAGAGCATCTGGTCTTGCATTTCCTACTTCTCCGTCTCAAAACTATTAGGCATTTTGTGAAAAAAAACCCAACAACAACAACAACAACAACAAAAAACCCAACAAAAAAATGTCAGCATTCTTATATGAAAGGGGACAGCCATCTTCTAATCATTTGCATCTTAGCTGTGGCTATGCTGGTGATTAGGTAATGAGACTGTGAAGCAGACCATTTAGCCACCAGCGGCTCTTAGGACTCCTTCTGATTCTTCAGCAGTGCTCAGGGTATTGGAAGGGGGGCGGCGGGGGTGGGTGGGCAGCTGGGATGTCGGGGGGTACATCTGGCACATGAGAGTATGAGAGTGACAAGCCTTTAACATTAATCCTGGCAACTGTAGTGGACAGTTCTCCTAAATGTCTTGCGAATATTTTCTTCATTTTACACAGTTTGGGCAGAGCTTGTTTGACAACATAGCATGTTTTGGGAAAAAGAAAGAGCGCCTCACTGGTGTATTAATCATTCTGCAGCACTGGGAACAATGCACTGTGAAAACAGACTCAGTTCCAAGCGAAACCTCTGCGATTAAAATATCACTTAACTAAAAGTGATGTATTTTAAAGTAAGAGAACAAATAGTCACAAGTCTAAAAAACAAAATGTCCATGTATATATAATAGTATTACATATCATATTACATGTCATATTTATATGTGGCTCTTGTCAGATTATCATGAATGGTAATGGCATGAACAGCAAACTATAAAAAAAAATCTAAATAATTAAACAATTTGCAACAAGTAAGGAAATATATATATTTTTTTCAACTGGTGATTGTCAGGAAGTAATATCTGCTCCTCTCTCTAGGCCTGTGTGTGAGGCCTTAACAACCATTCACTGATAATTACTGGAATTCTTTATAGCTGTGCTTGGACACACAAACAATGGAAACCATGTCAAATATCCACAACATGCAGACAAAACTTTCTTTGAATGTTTGTCTTTGTACTCCAAGCCATCCGTATTTGCATTATTCCACAATAAATCAATTATCAGTTATTACATAATATGAATATGTTCAGTATTTTTACAGCCGGTCTTACATGAAACGTAAGTGCTTCAAAATTGTAGGCTACTTGAATAATTGTACCCAAACCGATGGAGCGCCTTCATGAGACATTTTTGTAAACACTGTATAGTTAGATTTTAAATATAGTTGCACACGTTGTCATAAATCAGTCAACAACAGCAGCTTGTGAAGTTTCACTGAAGCATAATAGGAATCCCATCTCATTCAAGAAGGAAGTGGCTGTCAGGTGAGTGATGACTAAGCGTTACGTGTTGAGGGACGTTATATTTGGAATGTGTATATTTACTAAACTTTCAACAATCAATAGTCATATTTTGACACCTGAATGTGTGGAGAACTGTTGACAGGTAGGGCTCTTTGAGATAAAATCTCAACAAGTTCTAACAGTGACATATACGGGAAATATGAATGATTCATAGCTACGCACCACTGACGTGATGAGCAACAGCATACCTGAGTTTCAAGTCTATCTTTACAATGAAACATCACTATATGTGACGCATGTAGATCACTTGAGAGGCTGCTAAAGAGAAGTTTGCTTAGTTTGAACTTTAAAATGAAAGCAAATTGACGTCGTTGTTTTGTACACCAAGTAAACAGACACATTATATCCTTTATTGCCACCCACGCATGGGCGTGTCCAGAGGAAGGGCATGGGGTGGCACCAACGGTCTAAATATTTTTTTTCGAATATTTGCAAACAATTAAGAGATAAAACTCTTGTGCAGCCACTTTTCAGGTTTTAAGTCAGGAATAAGTAATACGGCCAAACGTGATCCTGAAAACCCCCTTTTCCATTAGTACCTACTTGGATAGACTCACCACAGATCGCCACGAATCGACTAGGATATTAATGTAAATAATATGCAACACAAACACTATAACGAGGTCGACGTCTTGACAAGAATATGTCTGCCACTCGGTGTGTAACTTTTTGTCAGACTCAGGGACCACAGTGTTATTATTTGTAGCCGTTTCCCTTTTGCAGAGTTTCAAAAATGGCGGTTTTGTGAATGAGACGCTCTCATGAGTCATCCACTGACCCTACTGACTAGCCAACTGGTAACATTTTAGCACCTGCTCGGATCGCTTGGAACCCTGGCCAAGCATGTACCCAAAAAAGTACCTCGTACCAGGTACTATGACCTAATGAAAAACCTGAAAACCGTGTTAAACCGATCCGAGTCGATCTGGGTAGGTACTAATGGAAAAGGGGCTAAAATGGTGTTCAGTAGGTTTTTTTTTTTAAATGTAAATTTTCGACACTGATTTTATTTCTGATGATATATTCTGATTTCCCGTGGTTCCATCTGCCTTTTTCTTGTATTTAAAAAAATCTTTTAAGCACCCATGCACCCACATGATGGGACACTAGAAACTAGTAAAACCTGATGATGAAAATTAAGTTATATGTATCTTAAGTATTTATATTGGAATGTTTTAGGCTAGGTTGCATGCTCCAATGACATTTAAGAGAGCAAATGACAGCTGGCATTTGATGCCTTCTCTCCTGCCCTACAGGTTACATTGTTACAACTAGCAGGCTACACTGTAAACATCATACCTGTAAAACATCCAATGCTAACATTACAACTGTTACTATTGTTAGCGTAGAGCAACATTATGTACAGCCTCACAATGCTGCTTTATAAACTTGACAAATCAGAACCAGTTCCTCTGATACCAGCAATGAGCATTTTCATATTTTATACTAACTTTTACCAATGAAAACCTCTTTACATGCAAAGTATTATATCTTTCACTGTGTTAAGGAGGCATAAATACTTGGTTTTCCATAAAAGCAAACTTTTGCAATCATGCTCTACAACAAAATGATAGACAACCAAAAAAAGCTACATCTTATTAGCCATGCAAGTCAACAGAAGCTGTAGACTTTTGTGCAAGCTGTCATCCTGTGCGTTGTCCTCATGGTGAAATGAACTTATTCAATTACTCTTTGCCTAATCAGGCTGTTTTGGTTCCTCTCCTCTTGCAGAGGTACTCCACAGTATAAACAGTTCACTTACGCCACACAGAAAGGGGCTAATCAGTGGAATTATTGTTTTGCTGCTCCAATTTACCAGCTCCCTGTTCAGCACTGATTGAATGAAAATTTGCTATTGTGTCTGCGTGAACTCAGAAAATATAATGCAATGTAATCATTTTGTTAGCTGCAAGAATATACATACATTATAAACAATCATGATGTACAGTTTTAGTGCACTGTGTTGCAGAAGGAAACTGCATGAGTCTGTTCTTTAGTTTTGCACATATTAATTAGAGCATAGAAGCTTAAAAAGATGCAACCAGTCTTGGCTGATATAGGTTTTAATTAAAGCATTATAATGCATGTATGTCGCTATACGTCTAATGAAAGCCCAGTTATTTCCATAACACATTTCGTAAGTAATTAACAATTTTTCGACTATTGTTATATATGTTAATAAAAAAGTAAATTCAAACAAGCTTTCAAAGAAGAAGAGCAGCTGATCACTCACTATTTAGTCATCAACTGCCACTCTCTGCTGACTACCGCATATTCCAAAATAATTTGCTTTAATTAATCTCGCCTAATTTAACATTTGCATCTACTCTACTGCCTTCCCATTCAAGGCTTAGAGCTGGGCAACAAATGCACAAAGTGAAAGAAAGGAGGGAAATCTGATGGGCAATCTCCACAATTAGCTTTAAAAAAAATGGGTCGGGGCAGGGCTCGGTGAAGACAGCCCTTATGAAACTGTGGCGCCACACAAAACCACATGCAAGACAGTAAAAACACACAAAAAAAAGAAAAAAGAGGTTGGAAAGGCCAACTTTCAGGAGTCAGGTTTGTCTCGCAGTTCAGTTTTACTGCTTCTTTTTAAATGGTGTACATTATGAAGAGACCATTAACAGGTGCTCCTTTATTGACAGAACAAAAGGATTAGTCTCTAGAGGTTGTGTAGTGTTCAATGGCTTGATTAGGGAGCAGGCTAAGCTCTGTAAAATTACAGCAGCACTGCAGGCAGGTGTAGCCTGAGAAGATAGAACTCAAAGTGATATTTATAAATGAAAAGCATTTAAGAAGACAAAACAAAAACAGAAGAAACCTCTATTTTCTTCCACACCGTGCAAAACTTCACTGCGACTAAATTAAAATCACAAGTTTAACACAACGCCAGGCAAGCTGGAGTTATCATTACTTTTCTGCCGGGTACACAGACAAGGAAGTCATCTGAGTCAAGTCAAGATCAATACTGATTGAGCTGCTTCCTCTGATGTTGCTACCTGGGAGGATATGTGGTCAACATAATTCAGTCAAATTACAGTATTCATTGACTTCTAACTTCCTGCGCATGTTTTCACATGCAAGATGGGTAAGAGCACATCTGAGGAACTTGCATTCCTCATGCTGCTCTTAAAATGTTCATGCAAACTCAGTGCCGCAATTCTCCTGGTATTCAGAGCAGTAAAAGCTATTTTATGAGTCTGTCAGGAAAAGCACATTATGGATGTCTTCCCGACATAAAAACACAGGCAATACACATACGGGTATTTATGTTCATTCAGGAGATATCTTCTTGACATTCATTTTAGGATACATGAAGCTGACAGCCATCTGTAGCGCACGGCTTCAGTAACAGAGTTTGTGGAAGATTCAGCCTTGTTTCTCTGCCTATATCAATTACGACAAATACACTGGCTGCTAAAAAGCAGTTTGATTCCAGAAAATGGTGGGTTGTAGCCCTGTAGAGATATACTCATGTTTTCTACATGATTCCATCTAAAAATAGATCACAGTGTTCAATAGTATGAATATCAGTACCTCACAGAGTGCCTCCAGTTCCTATGTAATCTACTCACAGCTGAAAAAAAATCTAATGGCAAACTGAGCTTTAAAAGTGCATCTTTCCACCAGGTTTCACATCAGCGAGTGAAAAAAATATATGTATGTAGGGAAAAGTCGTTCAGACATGTCTGATCCGTGTGAAGCTGAAAACTGAATGTTGTGAGTAGTGTGTTCTCCCGAACCGACTACAGACAGAAACAACGGTATTAATTCACTTATCATTAGCTTAACCTCTGTCATTTCATTCATTTTGTTAAACCGCTGAGCGTGAGAGTGCCTTGATTGAAAGGAACTGTCATATGCAGACCACTGTTGTCCCACATCATTCAGAGAACAAACCTTTTTAGATCCCTAACTACTATAGTGCCGCTGATTGCACAGACACCAGCAATTTCCTAACCAACCGCCACCTGAACAATGATGTGTTCAGCTTTCAGGCCCTCCAGCCTTTCAAAGGTGAATCATTTCACAGTTTGGAACGAGATCTCCATAGCAACTCCCTTTTGAAGGGTTTAGAATCACCATCCAATAATTCTATGATCATCGGGCCTTGCCATTCCCAGTGGTTCTTTTCACAGCGGACAGGCAAGGGGGGCATGGGGAGGAAGCAGGAAGATTCTACAGTCTATTTCAGGCAATTCATCTTGCAGGCCCATTAGAATTCAAAATATTGCGACCTTCAATCACTGAGCATGTTATCTGGAGCTGTGGCGATCTCCAGTCAAGATGGGTAGACATTTTTCTCTAATCATCCACGATGAGTGGAGGCTGACAAAAACTCTTCATTCTCGCTGAAGCAAAATGCTCATTTAAATGCTGTGACAGCACCTCGACACAGCCTGAAAACACACAAAAGGAGGACGATCCCACGGCAACTAAATGCTGGAGATTTAAAAGTTTGAGTATTGGTTAAAACAACAGCTTAGAAAAGCAAAGGTTCGCATACGTCTCAGGGAAGATTTTTTTTTTTATCACCTGTTTAAATGAACAATTATTACTTTTTACCGACGAATAAAAAGAAAGGCAGGTGGCAGGACCCAGCAGGCGGTCATATAAGGTGAATTTTTGTAAAAGTATGATGAGGAAAGTAGATCGCTTTCTCCTTGTAAACTATTTAACCAGAATACAACACTGTGTGCACTTTGATTTTAACTTGCTTTAATGTGCCAAAATTACATCTGATTTGTTTTTTAGTTTTCAGCTTTAAGTTGCTTTGTTTATTATCTACGCTGCCTAACAGGGAATGTAGACTTCTGTGTAACATTACTCTTACACAACTGTTGTGCACTTCCCTAGAAATCTAAGGAGGCCCTTACAGGTACAAATGCTGTCAAAGGCCTCGAGCACTCGTACAGGCTGTGTCATAGGCTCTACGTTGATTTACTATAGAAAAATAATTCAGGCGTGAAGAGGCATCCACACTGGAATCAATTCACAGCGATGTGGTGATCAGACAACACTGAAAGTCAATGACTTTTGGCAACTTATGGCCAGGTCCCTGGTTAGACTTTTGTCAACTCTGAGGCAAGTCACTAAAGTGACAGTGATAGTGAAGGATACCCTTGATCAACATATGACAAGATTGTAAATACAGGGTTGCCTAGGCAACTGGAGGTTGAACTTTCCCTTAGCAACCAACTTTCAGCAACAAAACAATGGTTCCTGGTGCCTCCTAAGTTTTACAATGATTTATCCTTAAATTTTTAATTCACCCTCTTGTATTACAGGATTTATTTTGTTCATTTGTTTTGTTTTGTTTGCCTGTTTTTGTGTGTCATAATGTTATATAAAATTGTTATAATAATATAGTATAATGTGCTATATAAATTGTATTATTTGTTATTATTTGTTAAATATTACTACTACTACTACTACTACTAATATTAATAATAATTATTCTTATTATTTGTTTTAACAGCGTAGTGTTTTCACCCTTTTTTCTTTATGTCGAGTTTTTCAACAGTTTGGGAACACCTGTCATATGACAAGTGTAGAGCGGGTCATCTACTAATCAGGAGGTCAGTGGTTCGATACCTGGCTAAAATACGAAATCCCAAGTTACACTTATTGGAGTATGAGGTGTGAATGGGCAAAAGCTCTTTGAGGGCTCAATTAGAGTATAAAAGCATTGAATAAGTACCAGTCCATTTACCATGTTGCTATTTGAATAAGCTATCATTCAGCATTAATGGTGCCTTCACAGATGTACAAGTTACCCATGTGCACTAACACCCCCCCCCTACCATCTGATGGTTCCTTCCCTCTTTAGCAAAGAAGTGATTTATCAGACAACAGGACAGTTTGCCAATTTGCCAACACAAAAATATGTATTTTCTTTTAACGTTTATCTTTGTATCTTTTTATTATTTCCTCTCTGCCATTCACCCAAGTTGGTCCACACACTGTTAACAGAGTGCCGAATGTTCATGATTCTACTACTATTAAAAATTCCCACCAAGAGCGCTGTATGCTTATGTTTCTGTAACGTTTGCTAAAAGCTACAGCCCCCTGTTGTTTAATCGTTAATCAGGACTCGATGTTTCATAATGAATTTATATGTTTTTAAAAGATTTCCATGGGAAAGGCAAGTCTGGAAATATTAATTCACAAATGCTTTCAATATTAAAGCTGACTCACATATTGTTGCTTTACTGCATTGTTCCGATAAGGGGGAAAATATACACCTTGACATGAAAGAAAATAAAAGATATTACTTTAAAAACAAAATAGTTTTACTCCATATGTTTACTATTAGCTAAATAAACTCAATTACTTACCCTAGTTTGTGTACTTTTAGTTATTTTTTGGACAAGAGACCACATGTGAGACATTAATGAGGACATTTAAAAGACAACAGTTATTGTAGTGTATTTGTGCTGTAGAGCTGCATGATGTGTACATGTTTTCACTGTTTGTTTTTCATTATTTTATTAGCAAAAGGCTGCTAACAAAATTAAAATAGCTATTAGAAAAACAAAGCTTTTGCATGTTTATTCAGTTCAACAGAAGATTTTGAAACACGGTGAGCACGCTGGGCTAGGTGATGTCTATTGGACGTTAGTCAAGTTTAAGAATTTGTGAGCTGGTGAGTGATAAGGCTGAATTCTTGGAGAACAGCCATTACTGGCGTCAGTGGGGAGGCAAGTCAGCCATAAATCATCTCTGTCTGAATAGCTGATCCAGTTTGCTTGTAGCGCCTGTAGCTAAACAATTGGTTTGATTTTTTTCACTGTGAGCATTAAGCAAAGCGTGGGATGACGTCTGAACGATGCAATAAACAAACACAAACGTCTCACTAACTAACGTGCCATCTCCTGCCTTTATGTATTCATCAAGTAAGGGTGACTCATGTGGAAGTCCGTAAAGGCAAATAATGTCTTTAAATCATCGACTTTTTGTAGATGTTGTCACTTTTAAGGTATTTTGGTTTGATTACCAGTACCTCACAACTGAAATAGATAAAAGCACTCCCAAAGTTATTGACGAATTCTTGATGCATTTAACTAATTTTCCCTTCATTTGTTTTTCTGATTAATTATTCAGAAACATCATGAAAACTTTTGCCTTCAGTTAAAATAGGTTGGAATACTCCAAGTGGCCCATTTGCTGCTTAAAATTCAAACTTGCAATGTTGTCTTTGTCTTCTGCATATGAAAATACTCAAACTCTACATTATAGCCAAATGAATATGGCCAACAATGATTTGACCTGCACCTTCAAAGTCTACAAAACAAAGGAAATTGAGGAATTTAGTCTTACATCATGTAAATTACATTTTAAATAGACTTAACAACAATTATTACACTCATGCAAACTAGTTTGGAGTCCACCCAGTGCCTTTGTAATATTGTACTCGTGAGTAGCAGATTAGTCTATAAACAACAGTAGAATATATATTATGTTTTTCAGGTGTCTAAGACTGCAATCAAAGTACATGACTTATCCTCAGAATTGAAGAAGTTCATCGGTTATTGGTTTCTTACTGAGCTTTGCCTAAGCCTAGTTTGCAATGAGTACAGACTTTAGCAACTATAGACTTTAGCAACTTTTTCTAGTAAAAGTTGCAGTCGATGCAAAGATCTATACATGTCTCAAAAAGCACCAACTGTGCTGTAAATATAAAGTAGCATAGCATACAGACTGGGAGCAAGGAAAAGACATTACCTGGCTCTGCCCAAAGGAACCAAAATCTACTTTACCTGCTCAACTAACTCCTACAAATGAAAACATGTCATCTTGTGTTTTTAATCCAATCAAAAACATAAAATTCAGGGACGTTAGTGTTGGATTATTTCTTGGCTGGGGAGTCTGGTTCTAACCTTGAGCTTGAAATACAACCAGAAGAGGATAGAAAGCCAGGAAGTGCTGTTCCTTTAGAATAATGGCCAAACTGCAATTTCTTCATTCATTACATGATGCACACTGGTCTGTAATGTAAGTTTTCCTCTTTAACATTTGTTACTGTTCAATTTCCTTCTTAGCAAATGTTAAGGAGGAAATTGAACAGTAAAATGATAAAGAGATCTTTCTAACCATTACGAACCTTAAAATTTCCTTTTTCTAGTAGCATTTGGAAAGTCTAGAAGTGTCATATAATCTTTTTTTTTTTAACCCATTTATATGTGCTGACTTATAAATGGCTGGCAGTGTTAACTGGAGAAGGACAGTAATGTTCATGTTTTAAGGTCAAAAACCCAAATGGCTCTGGAAGCCCACAGAAAAAAAGGCTTTTCTTTAGCATATGTTTTGTGAGCTATCCAGTTTTCTTCAATACTTTGAAGATATTTTTCAAAAAGTCCATGTTTATTTATTTAAAGAATACATTTTTAGGTTTTAAACACCACAAAAAAAACAACTGCTATGAATAGAACTGCTAAAATTGTTCTTCACAACTTCCCAATATACACTTATTGTATGTTTTGAATTGCCCACAACACTCTGCAGTTGCTAACTAATTACTACTAAGATAGCATCAAACGATAACTTACAAATTAATAGACAACATCAGCTCCACAAAGGGCACAGCTATGTAACATCTGCAGTGCTATTATAGCTAAGATCTCATTTAATTGATCAACTTTATTTTTCTAAATTTTTAAACTGAACCTTCAGGCAGTAGGAGAACCTCAACCAGGGATTTAGGTGCTGAAAGCATCACTATCACAGTAAGAGAAAAGTCTACGCCAAAAATAACAGTTACTTTCCAGTCTGCTGCCCACAACCACAGAAAGTCCCTGAAGATTAAATGCACCCGGTATCTTTAGGCTAGATTCTTCCTGAGTGCTATGCAACCATAAATAAGTCTTCATTAGAAGTGAACTAGAGGTTTCCTGCAGTGATGTGGGGCACTGTGTGAGCATTCAAACATCTAATTGCTGGAAACCAAACATCTGGGAATAAGGCCAGGTGGGCTGGCAGAGTTATAGCGGGGAACAGAGGAGTAGATGAAGTAGAACATGTCTGTGTCTTGTCACAGACAGTAACGATCCAACCGCTTTCCAGTCAGTGCAAAAGGACTGGGAACATTTAGACTGCAAAGTATTTTGTTGGGAGACCAGGAAACGCCGTGCATTCAGCAGAATCGGCTTTCGGGGTGTCACCGTGTGCTCTAATAGATTTTGGAAGGCATTGTTGAAAGCAAATCCTCTGTTTACACAGCCTTTTTAAAGGTATTAGGGGATGAAAAATAGTGATAATGTGCAAACCCAAAACCAAAGGAAAATACGTTTTTACTACAGCCTGGAAAAAGTTGCCGTTATAGCCCTTAACAGACAAGGAAATGTGGCAAAATAAGACCAGAAAGGCTTATTCTGATATTTAAAGTTTCATCAGGTTCCGGCTGTTGTTTGTGTGCTCCGTTTGCACTAACAATCACACGACTGCACTGACCTTTTTTCTTGATTAATCTCTCTCTATAGTGTTTATATAAACTCTTGTGCTAATTCCAAAAAAATCCCCAAAACATACCACTCCAGACACAAAAAAGTGCGATTCCCCACAACCATATAATCAAGCTATATAAAAGCAGTGGCTTCAGCGTTGCAGTCTGCTTAACACCAGATAGATATAATTACAAAACAAAAGCGGGTATGTTTAATGGTTAACTTGTGAAACAAACCGCATTGTTTCCAGGGACTTCACAAGAGTGGGAAACAATGGTATGCCAGAACAGATAGTTGAAGACACACACACACAGAGAAGCTTTCGATTTCTATTTCCGATTGTCAGGAATGTTTGTCTTCTTTGTGCGACTAGAAACAAAAGAGCTGTTTTGGGTGAGGATCTAGTTTTTACATTTGGTCCAACTTTGCATCGTTTTAACCACATATAACCTATGAAAGTATTACTAATACACAGCTCACAAAAATCACAACAATCTAGTCACGCTGTTTAAAATAAAATGCAAAATACATGTTTTTTGTTGCTGTTTTTAAAGAAAGGCTTGTGCTATATCTCTGTGTAGATTCACACTCATCCAGGTCTCGGTAGTCTTAAGAGCTTGAAAAAAAGAAGGCAACAGGACATCTTTAAAGTCCAGTTGCTTATGATATATCATATTTGTTGTTTTTTTTATGTGTAATCAAAGCCTGGCAGATTATGTGCTATCTCCAGTCTTATTCAAAGACTACTGGTCAAACCATAGACCAGGTTTGTGTGTGGGATGAGCACTGCCTGACATACAGGGCATAGATTCATCAAGGTGCTGGAAACATAAGTCAGAGATTGGTCCATGTTGACATGACAGCATCACACAGTTTTGCATATTTGTTGGCTGCACATACGTCATGAAAGGCTCCTGTTCTACCACATCCCAAAGGTAAATGGACTGATTCTTATATAGCGCTTTTCTACTCTCCCTAAGCACTCAAAGCGCTTAAAATGTTCTTTATTGGATTGAGATGTGGTGTCTGTGGAGGTCATTTGAGTGTAGTGAATTTCTTTTCATGTTCAAGAAACCAGTTTGAGATGATCTGAGCTTTGTGACATGGCACGCTGTCCTGCTGGAAGCAGCGATCAGAGAATAGGTACACTGTGGTCATAAAGAGATGGACATAATCGACAGGAATACTCAGGTAGGCTGTGGCATTTAAGCAATGCTGAGTTGATACTGAGGGGCCCAGTGTTTTCACTAATACAGGAAGGAGAAAGCATGAAGGGAGTGACTTTTTAAGTGGGAAGTAATTTCAAATATTCAGTGTTTCTATCAGTTCAACAAACATTAGCAAACACACAAACTGTTTGTGTGCAGTTTGTTGCACAGTGTCTTGATAGCTAAAGGTCCAACTGCTACATTTCACATTTTACATTTTTTCCCCCCAGAATAAGTTGCATTTAAGATGATGTTGCTTAGATTAATTCACTGAATTTCAACTTTATACTAACTGTATACTGTCTAGTATAAAGACAGCATAAAAAGTATAGTGTCAGTGTCAGTGTATGAGATGGAAATCAGCCAGGATAGCTCGTGAAGCTGACATCTGACATCTTGATGCTGACATCTTGTTGAATTCAGTTGTGTAAATCCACAAAGAGCAGCAGGTCAGCTGATCACAGCATGTACACTAAGAAAATCTACTGAAGCTCACATTAGAAATTACTGTGAACTGTGATTCTTTTCCCTATGCTCAGACACTACGTAACGACAACCATGCCACAATCAAATTCACCTTTCTTTCCTATTCTGATGCTCAGTTTGAACTTCAGCAGGTCATCTTGAACATGTCTACATGCCTAAATGCACTGAGCTACTGCCATGTCATTGGATGATTAGATATTGGCATTAACGAGCAGTTGAACAAAGTGGTCAGTGAGTGTAGATAGCAGAGTGTCTAATTTAACCTATGAGTCACAGCTATGCGTTGAGTGACACCACTTTGGCTTTGCTAGATGAATAAATAAAGGGTAAATAACTCTTGAACGGACACAAAAGCAATCTCCAATAAAAGCACTATTTACGGTAAACTTGTTTGTGTAACATTTGCTAAGAACTACAGCTTTACCAGGATATGGCATATTGTTTATTAAAAATGAAAGAATGAAAGTAAAAACAGCAATGTACTGACAAATATCATCTGTGTATTAAACCCCTATTTTAGCTTATTTGCCTGTGGCCACTTAGCATGCTCATGAACACACAGCAGCTTGCACTGTAAACATTAGCTGCATCCTCAGTTCTGCTGCCAGTTTATGTTTTCAACACAAGTGTTCAACAACCTAGCCTTCAGCTATACTAGGAAACTGTAGTAGCTATAACATAAACAGGCTATTTTAGCCTTCCCCATCTTTTAGCTCCTGCAGTATAGGCTCCAAAACATCCACTGCTTCATCTACACTTTGCCTCAGTTGGCACCGCAGAGCACTGACTGCAGCTGAACCCTCAGGCCTCTTGTAGTTCTGTTTGCGGTGCTCAGCGCCTCGATATCGGATGATTGGATAGCATTATCGTCTGCTGATTACTGCCATCTCTTTCAGTGCTGTCTGTATCTTTTCTTTTCAATACCTTGTACATCTGATACTTTCATTCTGGGAGTTACTAATGGTTTAATATTCACTGTACCAAACAAACTGCAATTAGTTCAAAGAAATTCAGTCCAAAATCAGCAAATTGTGGTAAGAACTCCAACAACTTGTGAAGAGATGTAAACAGAACTGAATATATTCACATGTGGAATGAAATACTCTCTGAGATGATAAAAGTGATTATCGATATTATCTTTATAGCTTGCATAAGGCTGTTTGTAAAGAGACTAGCATGGATTTTTTTTTGCATAATGAAGTAATATGTCCATGAGTACAATGGTGTGGTTCAGTGATGTGTCTCTTGAACAGCAGCTGCAGTAGGTGGCATGGTGGAATATCCAAAAGAGTACTTGGGAGTAGAATTAAGTCTTTTTCCTTTGACTTGCTAAAAATCTATAAAAATCTATAGTAGAAACCAAAGGGTGATCACATCAATAGCAGACCAACAGATTTATTGTAAGAGCAAAAAAAAAGAAGTCATATTTGCCTCTGATTCCAGAAAAAGTCCATAAAAACTGAACTGACAAAAGTTAACCTCACCTGACACGTCCCATCCAATCTGTAAATCATTACTAAGTTACAGCAGGTGGTCTTCTAGCTCCACTTGTCACATACTACAGAGTCACCATACAGAAGGGCTATTTGAAAACTGCACTGAAACAGAAGTAATATGTTTGTCAGTGATACGCAGAGACAACTAGGAACAATATAGAAAAATGGCCTTAATCTTAACCCTTTCTGTCCGTCTGCTCTATGCCTGTCACAGCCGACTTTAATCAGAGCTCCTTTCACACAGTGGGAAAGTCAATAACAGCATACAATCAGCAAACAAATTCAGCTATTTTTAAATGGGGCCTCTGCATTCATTTCAGTTGCTGTAATTTGAATTATTCTAGCGTGTAACACTTTAATTGTCTAAGACAAAGACCATGTCAGAGACACAGAAGAACTGGAGGCAGGGGAAGACTTAGAAAGTGGTTTGAAGGCTGTCTCGCTGAGGGCCAGACTGGGAATAATTTGATGAGATAATTACATCTGCACTTTCACAGTAACAGCAGGCAGCGCTTAGAATCATAGCAAATAAACAACATCATTAGTAACATTAGATATAGGTGACAATAGATTAGAATAGATTTACTGTTTTTTTTAAAAAGAAAGCAAGGACAAAATTTCATAGATTTTATTTATTAATAACTTACTTACCTCTTCTGTACCCAAACCTAATCAAAAGTGGCATTAGGGATCATGTTACAATAATAAGCAGCGCTCCTTCTCAACAGTCCTGTGATGTTTCCAGCCCTCAGAATATGCTACTGATTGTGTGAAGTCGAAACCAGGCACTCCCCACTACTGTGATTCTCATTGAGGGAGCCTCCCAGTAGGAATGCGAGGTTTGGCCTGACTTCATTAATTCTGACTGGTATGTTCATCTTGGCACCGACCACACAGGATGCCCTGCTAGCAAAGCTCCACTAAAACTGCGGCTGCTGCTTTCAGATGTCTGGTTTTGGAGTCCTAGTATTATCAAATGTTGCCTGTGCAACTGTTTTAGCACTAGTATGAAATATTATATATTAAGCATATGTTTCTCATGATTCGCTCATGATGAAATCCCACACACACACACATATATATATATATATAGATATATACATACATATATATATACTCACGCGCCATGTGGAAGATGCCATCACAGGCGTTGATGTGCGACAGGAAGGCATTTCCCAGGCCTTGGCCAGCATGAGCACCTTTCACCAGACCAGCGATGTCAACAACATTAAGAAAAGCTGGGATTTTGCTGCAACCAAAAAAGTAAAAAAAAGACAAAAAAAAAAAGGAAAAGTCAGATAATTCAGATGAAAATGGAGACACATTTTTGTGCTTCAGTCCAATACAACTCAATATGAAGTACACTCAGGTTAACAGATCAGAGTGAACTCAAGGGTGGGTTTCTAGGTTGATGTGTTGCTGTTTTCTACTACAATATAAAATAAAGTGTTGTGAAAATTAAATGCTGACGGTGTATATATTTTTTTTCTTTTTTTTTTTCTTCAAAATCTACAGTGCTGTGCTAAAGTCTTGAGCCATCCCTGTGTTGCCTCAAATAATCCAGACTTTCTTGTATTTTGTTTTACTTGAGTCATAATTCTTCACTTTCTAAAGGTTTTTGGCTGCTTTTCACTCATTTTCAGTCCAGACTGTATATCTGACCCTTTTCAGAGGAACGATTTTTTTGGTTTATAAAGCCACTTAACATTATTATTCATTCAAGCATAAAAAGGCATCTGACTCAAGAGAGGAACCAGTGTTGTACTCATTCATAACAGACAACTTAGCAAATAACCAGTTTTAAATTGGCTCTTTAGGCATTTTGTTACTTCAAAACTCCCAAAACAAGCAATTTGTTCCAAATTCCAAAAATTTTTCCAAAGATAAGTTTTACATGCATAAAATACTATTTTTTGAACTAATAAAGTGATTCTTAAAGACATATTAGCGGGAAATTTGATATAGCTCAGCATGGTGTGCAATGTGTCCTTAAGAAAATTGAGGAAACTAAATAAGTGAAGGAAAAGAAGTGGAAGGCCAAAAATCTACAGCAGAATAACAGCATCTGAAAGTCATGTCCTTAAGAATTAGGAAAAATCCAAGCAACCACACAAAGAAAAAAAAAATGACCAAGAACTACAAGACCTGAGAGTTTCTGACTCTTTAGTTAATTCATCTACTGTCCAATGAAGCCTCATCAGAAATGGCTTCAGAGGAAAGGCTATCAAGAAGTCACTCTTTAGGAAGGGAGAAATTACTGTTTGCAAACAGCAGTACAAAACATGGTGGAGGCTCTGCCATGATAGAAAAACACACCGTGGACCACTATCTGTCATAGATTGGCCTTCCCAGAGCACGGACCTCAACATTATTGAAGCAGTGTGTGAAAACAGAACAAAACGTAGCCAACATGCAAAGAGGCGATTTGAATGTCCTTCGAGAAGCCTGGAAAACTGTTCCTGAAAACTACTTAAAGAAATTACAAGAAAGCTGCCTAAGAGAGTTCAGGCTGTGTAGAAGAATAAAGCTGGCCATACCCAATATTGACTTTCAAGCTCATTAGAATAGAATAAACTCTGTTTTTATCTTATATGCTGCATTTGTTTCTGCACGTTTCGATAAATCACTGTACCTATTTCTCATTTTCATAACAAAAGAAATGAGGGGTGGCCCAAGACCTTTCCACAGTACTGTAAATGACATTAATATAAAAGTGACAACAGATTTATTTTAAGGATCAAACACGTGTATTAATGACGGCTTATTAAAGGTATAGTGGTCCAATGTTCACTGCCAATAAACACTTAAAGTATTACTAAGACAAGATTAAATATAAGACACAATTAATACATGGTATTTGGTTTAATGGAAGTTTATGACAGCAGAATGGCTTGCTGATGTGTTTGTTATTATCTGAACAACACTGTAGGTCAATGACTCTTAAGAATAACATATATGAGGCTTCGGATGCACAGGTAATAATTTTCATAATCAATTATATTCTTTGAATAAGAAACATGCAAAATATCATCTGCGTGACCTTGTGAGAGGCGGGGAGGTTTATTTGTGTGGTTAGAGGGATAATTAGTAATAAAAAGTGTTGTCTATGCATATGGCTATAGTATATCTAATATGCAACTTAGCGCAGGGAATCTCAATTGAACCTGCTTAAGCAGCTGCCATGAATATGTATGATAACCAGGTGATGAAAGATGCTTTAGCTCTTCTTTGAAAGAAGCAGAGAAGCAATCTAAAAGCTCACAGCTACATGTCAGCAACATCGGTATATGTTTTCTCATACCTATAGCAAGGGGACTGTCAGAGACTACAGATCTGAAGTGTGAATAATACGGGAACGATGAGACCTCATACCTGGCAGGTTTATGGAATTGGCAGAGGAAATCATAGCGTTCATCTGGAATGGGCACTCTGCTTTCATTTGGGTCAATGGTGCAGAAGGGGAAATTTTCAGCCGCAGCCTGACTCTTTGTCAGCACGTTGAAAAAGGTTGACTTACTGAAAATAAAAACAGCAGTGAGGTCAGGACATCTAAAAGTGCTGCTGTGTAGGGTCTGGCGGTTCAATAGCATGATCCTAAAACATGTCAGTTATTTATGCAAAATGAAGTTGTTGTTTTATTATCTGCGCCCGAGGCAGAAAAGGTTATGCTAACAGGCTGAATATTTAAGCTCTTGAATGTAAAATCCTACGTCAATTACAAGGTTAGATAATCCCATAATAGATCTGTTGTAAATGGATTCGACTGGCTGTTGAACGGGATTCACAAAATGCAGCCTCATGTTGTGATCGCAGAGAGATTTATTTTCTATGGCACAAGCAGCTCGAGTGTACTTCAAAATCTACAGACAATGGTGAGTGTCTAAGAGTAATGATGGCATGGCAGTTACCTATAATCCAGGACTTTCCATCTTTATCCCCTCACTCAGTGCTTCACATTGAAATTATTGTTTGTTAAGTCCTATAGGCATGAAATTGCTTGAGACTGCCAAAGTGCATGTATTAATTCCTTATATAAAGCTAGATTGATTTTCTAACATACTTGAAGCCTTCCCTGGGTCACCTTGGGTAAAAAAAGAAAAGTAATTCACAGTAACGCTAAAACATCTCTCAGGTGTAGACTTTAATGGTTAATATAGAGGACAGCGCAGCAATGCACACACTTGCTGCAGTGCAAATGTGAAGGTGATGTGACAGTAAGTAAAAAAACAAAGAAAGCATTTGTAGTTTGCAGCTGGGGTTTGGGTGTTTTTTCAGCTGGTGGGTTATAGAAACTAGGAGATCAAGGTTTATAGCTATGAAATCATGCTTTTTAACCAAAGACTAATACTAACATATAAGTGCAGTAACTCAAACAAATGGGTTAAACAGCTCTGCTACTGAGCTAAAAGTAAACATGTCATGACTAGCTAGCATAGGCTAGGATTCTCGCTGCTCGCCTGATTGTTATTATGAGACATCTTTTAAAAAGATAACTCGTGTCATTGGTGTTCAAATTTTAAAAAAGCCCAAATGTGAACTTGAACAAGGAAACTTTCACATCTAAATTTCAATTTCGTTCACGCCAAAGGTTAATCCAACAATGCTGATGAAGCCCATCAGTGTAAGGTTAGCATCCTGGTATTTCACAGTGTATTAGAGTTTGAAATCTGGAGCTCATTTTCCAGGTTGAATGGTATGTTTCCTTGAAGTGATGCCAACATGAGTGCGATGGGCTTTGAGGTATGTTTTTTCTCGCTTGGCAGGTGGTATCAGAAATGTTAAAAGGCGGTGCGCATGCATTGTGTGCGCATGGTTTATATAACATAAAAAGATGTTTCATGCACTTCCGTTTTCCTTTAAATAAACTGTTTCCTACACATCGCTGGTGCTGATTGCAGCTCTAGTTTCTACGTGCATTTTGAGCCAACCAACAATTGGAGGTATGGAGATAAGGTAGGCTATACTAACTAGGACTGTGGGGGGAAAATCTAGCAAGTATCCAGGAAAGGTTTCTGATGGAAGAAGAATTCAAATTTAAAAGGAATGCAACTAACGTGCATGCACCAAAAGTGTTTGTGTAATTTCTTCACTGCCAGAAGGGGAGACAAAAGCACATGCACAGTTTGGTGACATATCACCTTTTTTTAATGAGGGGGGGGTCAGACGGTGGGGTTTTCCACCTAGCATATTTTAAGATAATAAGTGATACTTTGTGATTTGAGCAAACATTTAACTTGGTGTATATCAAGGATTTATATCAATGCAGAATATACATGCTTTGAACAATGGATGCTTGTTTTAACAAGTCATATCAGAAATGACGACTCTCGTGCTAGTCTACTAGCCTGTTCTTCTGTCTGAATGCCTTTTTAATCTTGATAATCTTGGCTAGCGTCATGCAAACAGTCTAATTCATTGTCATAATGACACTGTTGGACAAATCTCTCCACTCAGTATATAAAAACTGCTGAAAATGGATAGCTTATATAAGGCATACAAATCTGAGGTTATTATTCAGTTATTGTCTTCTTTTTACTTTGCCTTCTAAGTCAAATGGAGCTGCCAAATAAGGCAAAAGGCAGATACTGTGTATTGGTAGCATTAGAGAAGTGGAGGAGATTTTATGCAGACCATATAGTGTGTTTCTCTAAGCCTTAACAGACAAGAATAAACTTTTTTCCAGCCTATGAGCAGGAGAATGGCAGTAAACACAGTGAGCATGTGCTGTGGTCTAAGTGTAGGAATAGCTGAAAGGCTGGCTGAATCACACTCTCGAGTTTCCCATGTGTGAAGAGTGGTCAGTTACGCCCAACTAACAGCTGGCTGGCATCTGAACATAGTTCATTCAGGAAGAAACCATAGGAGGGTTGACAAGTTGTACTTTGACATAAACGTGGTATGGCAGGCCGCAACCTCAGTGAGTTCTACTTCTTAACCCAGGAAGACATTGTGGTTTTGCTGGGGTAAGAAACGAAAACATTGGGCACTAGAGAGATGATGAGATGGTGTGCAATAATCTTCAAAACAGCTACCAATACACACCACATGTGAACAAATGGTTGCAGAAAAGCGGCTCTATATAAATATCTCCTCCCTTTAGTAATAAGTGTCTGCAAAAAAAAAAAGAAGAAGAAGAAGAAGAAATCCAGCTTGTCCACAGTTTAACTGAAACAATACAACTAACTTTCATTTGACTAATTACAATACAGAGCCTGGACAATGTTTCCACATCACGCCTTTATGTCCTTCCAAAAGCCATTGGTTTTCCAAAACTTTCCAAACTGCTCAAAAACAACTGTTCTGTTGAAAATTACTGAAAAAAAAAAAAGTTTCACGGAGGGGCAACGTGATGAGAACATGACAGCTGAAAAAGAACATGATGTATCACCGTAGCCCTTCCTGTAACTCAAAGGGGCCTACAGGGAAGTCGTGGTGGGGTCTGCACTGTTATTACGCTATGTCACGGATGTTGCTGAAGGTCTTAGATGTAGTAGATGCTGACAAAAAAGATTTGTCTGACCAGGTGTGACATGGAAACGTGATGTCAGCCGTTTGCCTCGCAGACTACCTGAGACGTACACTGAGCTTTGACCAGCGATGGGCTTTGCAGAGCGCTAAGTGAGCTTTCAAAACCAGTAAAGAACAGAGTTTGTTGATGCTTTTTCCTCATTCATTAATAGGACAGAAACAATAATAGACAGTAGGAGGAATGCAGGTTTATTTTTGCACGCTGTCATTCAGTTCAAATGCAGCACGCTCTCGTATGTAAGATGTTGGACTTGTATTTTTTCTACTTTTTCCACTGGTTTAATAGTAATATTCCACATTCATAAATCCAGACATCGAGGAAACAAAAGGCATGCAAAACTTTAACCTTTTTTTTAACACTGTGGGTTTTTATGAGCTGCAGATGCTTGATGCCCCAGGTCGACCCTCATAACACTTTTCTGCTGTAACATTCAAAAGAGGAAAGAACGGTAACATTTGAAGCCTTTGTAAAAGGATGGGTAGCTCAGAGAGAGGGCTAAGATGCATGCAAGGAAAGACCTGGTTTGAAAACCTCTTGTGGAGTTTGATCCCTGCTAGTAGGGACACATGTGGCTCCAGGAATTTAAGAGCTTTTCAAGCATTGTTGTGGTTATTAAGGAACACAGAAACATTTCCCACAGTTATCCAAGGAGCAGTTCTTTCTGGCACTCAGGTTTAAAATCCCGTAATTTATTTATTTATTTTTATCAGCATGTAGCAAGGCATGCAAAAGGTGTAACATGAAGAAACTCTCACTGAACACTGAAATAAAGGTAGAAGTTGTATGCACTTGTCATGCAGCAGCTTACATCTTGGCTTACATACAGCGGGTGGGTGCAGTTCAAAAGTAGACATGGGGCATATGAAATGTAGTGAGAAGCCCATTCTGTCTGTATAAATAAGATTTTACTCACCCAACATTGGGCAGGCCAACAATCCCTATTTTCAGCGAGGTGCCAAACCTTCCAATCAATGGTGGTGGCTTTGGTGCATCAGCTCCTTTGCCCTAATCAAGACAATGTGGAAATGCACGCTGTCAGATAAGGACTTGTCATTGCATAATCTACAGTGTACGCTATCACTTTTTTCCTTTTTTTTTTAAAACAAATCTGTTCCTTAACAAAACGCACCTTTTTTGGAGCCATTTCTCACACTATAAGATTCCGCTGAATTCCACTACAGCTATAAGAAAAGCTCATTCATTGAAAGAAAATGGGCTAAGCTAAGTCCTCAAATGCAACCAGTCGACTGCACTTTGAGCAGATCGCTGCCTGCGCTCAAAATAGAACCGGCAGCCCCTGGAAATGAAAGTTGACACTGTAAGCTGGCGAGCTGACCTGCACCTCCAAATTTAGCTGTCGATAATATTGATGCAGGCTGATGAGCTCCTATAAGATCAGCACTACAGTGCAGAAGAAAAGTGGCTACTAAAAGCAGAGTTTTTCCTTCTCAGAGGCTTGACTGTATTGTCTGATTCTTTTTTTTTTCTAATGAACATTTCCATCGCCACTCTTGGTGCTCGTCTAACTTGGGGCTTCCACAAGTTGGGTCTCAGTGCTCAAAGGTTTGTGCAAATTTGTCTCGTTCCCTTGTTTTATAGCTTGTTACCTTCCTATGGAAATAAAAGCTGATTGTCAAGTGGTTAATTTCCCAATGCACTTCAGTTTATGTCATCTACTTTCTGACTGCGGTCTCTCTTTAGCTGTCACCAATATAACAATAGGAATTC
>VOQK01021808.1:43085-53550 GCA_015052645.1 Benitochromis conjunctus
GTTTCCCCAAATTTTTTTTTTTTTTTTTTTTTTTTTAAACAGAGAGGTCACGCACATGAATCAACTCCAAAATTTGCAAATCGCCCGGGGTGAGTCACGACATTAAAATGAAGTGCCACCATAATGAGAGGCACAGAGCTGAAGCTCGCTGTAGCTGTTCATTTATCCAATCACACAAGTATGCACCGGGCACCATTTCAAAGATGAAAACATGGAAGACCCTCAGTGGCACGTCTGTGATGTGATTTACTCAAATTGTGTCTGGTGCCATGGCCGTGTCGAGTTTAAACAGCGTGTACAGTTTACACAAAAGTGCTTACTACACAGATTTAGTTTAAAGGCTTCCGGAAGGACACGTTCGATGTAAACTGTTACTCTGAAATTCAAACCAGCTTACAGTCGCTGCTTTGAAAGCAACATTTTTGTGGCATAAGTCACATTTCATGCAGTACGCTCCTCCTTCCTAGTTTCCGCATCACTGATGCAAAGGAAGCATGTAACAGAAACTGGAGGAGGACAATAGTATGTGTACCTAGCTGCAAAAATATCCAACGGTGAGCTTTGTCTACTGACCGCCACTTAATAAAGCAACATACCAAGAATACCGCACTCTAAGAATAAAGGTAGTAAAATCAGTATTTCTGTAAACCACTGCTCTAACAATCCATATGAGGTCAAATTAAAAGCAAAAAAGTGGCATTTTTATTACATAAGAAATATGAGCTCCTTTCAAAGACTTCTGCAGTGGAGCTGCAGCATGGTTGTTAATGGACAGCAGATGTCAGCAGTGTGCTGCTGTGTCTGATGTGTGAAAACATCACAGATCACAAAGACCTCCGGAGTAAAAGTCAAATTAAAATCTTTGCGATAGCTCACCACGGCAATGACCAGCGCTTCATCTACAATTCAAGTTTCTTCTAGATGCCAAAACGCACTGGAGAAGCAGAGTTCTGCTTATAACAAGCTCTATAAGTGACTGTTTGTGTACAGCTGTCATGAAGTTTTTAATCTAACTTATTTTCCTGATGAGTAACACAGACTGGATCGAGGAGCCAGGCTGCTAATTGAATCCAGAACCGTCCGTCACGTGTGGATCCAAACAAACACACCCATGGAGCTGTGAGCAACTTATTCCAACTTCCTGACTATCTGCATGCTGCTCACACCCTCAACAGACAACGCCCGAAAAAAAGTCTGTCCTACACACCGTTCTGGAGATATAAAATTTTACATGATGATTACAGCAACAACTTCACTCTTCACTCCTCCACTCGTGGAAGTTATGAAACGTTACATATCATATCCAAAACTCTGGAGTCACATGGACATGCCTTACCATCATCACGATTTAACACGAGCCATATGAGTTTCACTTCAACAATAGCTAACCGCAGCATCATGTGGCACTTTTATTTCTCTAAACCAGCAAAGGAGGATGGCACACAGTACTGTGTTGACATTACCCACATAACTCCCGTGTTAATGCCCTTTGCATAAAGGAATGCAAAGGGCATGCATATCTCTCCAATGAAAAACCAAGGAAACAACCCTAGAACACAAACCAGAGCCAGGAACACAGCCTGACTGAAGCAAAGAGACTACTAAAGACTAATAGTCCCAAAAGGACCACACCTCTCTTATTCTGGCTTTAACTCACGGCTGGCTGTCTCTGCAGGGAACAGGCGAGGCTGAATCTAACCAAAACAGCCCCACCTAGTTGGAATGGCTGCAGATCTCACTAATCCTGCTGGCAAACACTCAGATAGCTCCAGAGATAACTGTTACCACTCACAACAGTGAGTCTAATTGATTACACAATTCAATCAGAAATCCCCACCCTGGAAAAGTGGGAATTTTTCTTGTCATTTGATTTGTTTGTTCAAAATAATAACTGCTGCTGATGCATGTGAAAACTTGAAAGATTAGAGGTAAATTGTTTTTTTGAGTGTTTACCACAGAAAAAAAAAACAGGAACCTGTGAAATCTGACAGTAGGAGGACGACAAGGGGCAAGGGCTGTGTCAGACACACTTTATCCCTTTTAACACAAAGCTAATTCAATCACAGCCACATCTCAAAGGTCTCCTGACCCTCTCACTGAAACTGTTCCTAAAAAGAGGCTCCCTCTGCACCACATCACAAAATAGACTCTGGGCTTGGTAACATGTAACTTTAAGCCATAAACTGTAATCACAACACCCCAAATAACACTTTGGACAGAAAGTCAAAGACAATTACAGAATGGTAATGCTATTCAAGGAATTTAAAAACAAAAACTTCCTGTAAGTGCACGGTACTGCAGAGCACCAACAGTGCACCCTAAGACCTCACATGCTTTGAAGAAAGGTGGGAATCTAGACTAAAGAGTGATTGCATCACAGAGACATTAGAAGACAGAAAGAAGTAGGTTAGCTGGCACGCATTCAAACAAACCTTCAATGAAGTTAGGCCATGTCTTCTCCTCTGGCTCCCCCAGTGAGTGGTCCCAGTCTACCTCTGGTGAGGCTCCTTGCCCCTTGCCCCTCGCCACCTGTGCCAAGACTGCCCGCTCTATAGCAATTTCTTCCAGAACATCCAGGTCCAGTTCCTCGTCTCCCTCCTCATGCTCCACAGGTGGAGGTGGTGACTGCTGCCCAGCTGCCTCTGGACTAATGACCTGCTTCACCTCAACTATCTCCTCCACTACTACTATTTTCCTCTTCATGGTGGCCTCGTCTATGTCAGATGTTTCAAACTCGCAGGTGTCCCGGAGGTGAGGCTGGTCAGGACGGGTCACGGGCGTGGCGGTGGCAGAGGGTGTGTCCTCTACCAAGTCCCTCTTCTTCTCTCCCTCCTGCTTTAGGGCCTCGGAAACAGAGAGCCTTTCCTCTGTGCTGCACTCTGCTGCCCGAGCGGCCGAATGTTGTGCAACTTTGGGAGGCTCCTCTCGCTCGACGAGTGGGCTGGCCTGTGCCTGAGCTGCAGCTGGCTCTGCTGTTAGCGCTCTTGCTGCTGACGCTAATTCTCCGGCTGCGGGTGCTTCGCTCACACTGGAGGATGTTTCTGGTTTTGGAGCCTCCCGCTTGATTTTTTCTGCAAAGAGCAGGGCTGGCTCCACCTCCCTTTTGTCTGCTGGGGCCTCAGAGAGCACAGCTGCTGCCTGCCTGACTTCCTCACTGCACATTCTTTCAAGAGTCATCTTTAAAGAAACATTAGTTTCTATCAGTTCGGAGGCCATGTCAGGGCTGTCTTTAACTGCAGCTTTGTGCAGGGGTGTAGTGTCAGTTGATGGCAATGTTTCTACTTCAGGCAAACGGACAGGATTTGAGTTTATAACCTCGGACTCTAGTGATTTAGGCTGCTTTCTACCTTTTCCCTTCTTCTTTCCCTTTAAAGGTTCCTGTGTAGCTTTCTCAGTATTTATGGAGGACTTAGCCTTAATTGTGGGTTCCTGAGTTTCTGACAGTGGGGCAGGGTTTTCCTCCTCAGATTTAGGGCTTGCTTGCACGAGCTCCACTCCACTTATTTTCTGCACTGTCACTGTTTCCACTTTGGTCACAGTTATTTCCTCAGATTTCACCGGCTCCATATGGGGCGACATAACATTTGACTCGTCCTTGGGGGATAATGGTCCCTGTGCAATCTTGCCGGCATTGCTTTCCTCAGTCTTCCCTTTTATTTGTCCGTCCACTAGGGGCGCTGCAGGAATCTGTCCTAGTGGCAGCGGAGCTTCTTCCGAAAAAGCTGGTAATTGTTTGGGGACATCTTCTGTTTCCTCTCCGTCAATAGCCTCATTCTTCTCTGCTCCCTTTGAGCAGGTAGACACAGTTAAAGGCTCTGATGAAACCACTTGTGTTGGTTCAGTCTTATTTTCAGGTGATTCCTCAGCACTCTGCAAGGCCTCAGCTTGAGATTTCTTTTTCTTTCTTTTGGATTTTGAGCCTCCCTCGACCATTTGTTTGGTTTCTTTAAGCACCTCTGTGGTGACAACATTTTGAGGAGGCTGAGATGAACCTGGTTCATTTTGCACTTTTACTGTGGGATCCTGTACAGAACCTTTAGGGGCTTCTTTTCTGACAGGTGGACTCGCTTTTGAATTGGTTTTCGTCTCTTCTGCAGTCATCTCTTTAGTTTTTGCTGTCACAGGCTGTGCATCTTCAGCATTGGTCAGAGATGCTGCGAGAGTTGCTGTGGTAATGGTGGATTTGACTTCAAGTGTTGAGGATTTCTGTATTGTAGTAACTTCTAGGGTCACTTCATCAGTTTTGGAGTCTTTAGCCTCTGCCGCATTAGTGGAGCCCTTTGGTTTGCTTGCGGCGCTGTGAGGTTTGGATTTGGCGAACTCCTGAGTGGCAGCTGCATCTGTAATTTTTTCTGCCTTATCATTTATAATTTTAGACTCAGCTGAAACTGGAGGGGCCTTCACCTCTGTGGGTTTAATCAATTCCTTATTTACTTTACGCTTCGCTTCTTTGACAGAGCCTGTTGTAGTGACTTGTTGGGGCTTTACTTGATCATTGGCTGCTGTAGCACTGACATTTGCAACTTCAACTGGATCCACAACTACCATTTTCATTTTGTCTTCTTTGGCATTGAAATCAGGAAGCATCGCGAGAACTGGTTTGCTTGTAATCATTTGAGTAGGCTTCATAGAAGCTTGTTCCTCAGCGATATTAGGCCTCTCCTTGGTCTTCATTTCCTCGTTTGTTTTGGGAGCAGGGGGCTTAGCTGGAATCGTTGATGCTGTAGCACCTGTGGCCTCAGCAACAGCAGCCACAGCTAATGGTAGGGCTGTTTTGGAGGATGTCAGAGCGGTCTGTGACACATCCTGCTTCAAAGCTGCTGTCTGAGAGGGAGCAGAAATTGTTGGCTTCTCTTTTTCGACCTCCAACGCTCTCCTCTTTTGTCGTGATGTTATGGGCTTCTTGCTGTAATCATCAAGCTCCTGGTGAGTGACTCTTTTCCCCCTGTTATCCTCCATCATTGCTGTTTCACTTCTGAAGCCGGTGGTCTTCCTGAAAACGTCCTGAGGCTGGTCCTCCACATCCCATAAGGCCTTTTCTCTGGCCGGTTCTGCAGCCAGTGGACGACCCCTGAACCTCGGGGTCCTACCGGGCTGATTCTCTCTTTCTCCAAGACCTACCATCTTATGGCGGTAGCCTTGGCGCTCTGCTAGTTCCTCTTTTCCTTCTGCTTCACCCCTGCGTCCCGGCTTAGGAACATAAGATGTTGGACCTTCTACAGATTGGACCCGTGCAGCTCGGTGAGCAATGGCCAGAGTGGCGGCCGGCTTCCTAATCCTTTGCAGGGAGGCAGGAACAATCTCAGTGGGCAGGTGGAGGTAGTTACGCAGGTAAACAATGCCATCATTGGTCAGGTACCAGTAGAAATGTTTCCAAGCAAATGTTTCCTTCACATAGCCCCTGGACTTAAGAGATCCCATGGCACGGATTACTTGTAGGTTGCTTACACTTTGTACTTCTGGGTGTTTGATCTGTGGCCTCTTATCCTTTTTAGCCACCATGACACCATCTCGAAACAGGATCTCGTAGATGGCCCTCAGGTCATGCAGGGGCATCAGCATTCCAGCAACCATTGTTGTTTGATTCAATAAACTCTCTCAAAGTGAAACAAAAATGCACAACACCAAACAAAGAGAAGAGCACCTCACGCTGTGTTGTGTGAAAGAGTCAAGTGCCAAGACCGGCCGGCACGTGTTTCTTAACTCAATAAGGGAAAAAAATGAAAGAAGAAATCCTTGTAATGATTTTTTCTTACTGTCTCTTCTCCTTGCTCTTGTCAATCCTTTCGTTGTAGTGAAGAAAATAAATATTCCTCTGTTAATAAGTTTAATGCCCCCCCCCCCCCCTTTACATTCAGGGTGGCTGGGAATGAGCAGTCTCCGATCAGCCGAGATGGCAATGACAGAATGGAAGAGAGCGAGTGTGTGTGAGTGTGAGAGAGAGAGTAAGAGAGAGAGAGAGCAAGGCACACACTTCTCACTGCGGCTCCTCCTACCTTCTCTCTCTTTCTCTTAGGAAAAAACTGTCATGGAAAAAAAATCTCACTAGAGTAAATAGTACAGCAGGAAGCTAGAAGGGGGGGAAAGTGTCTGTAATAAACTGAAATAAAATTCGAGCAAAGTCAAATGAATGGCTCAGCACACCTATGGAGGGAGCACGTGATCTACAACTCTATGACTTTTACGAAGAGTCCCACCCACAACCAAAAGGAAATGGCTCCTGTAATGTACTCACATGCAGACACACACACACCTCTGAACACACACTATGACTGGGTGGCACACACCCTCTGGCGTGTGATCCACACCGGTCCAACGAATGGGCTGTTCTGTTCAGCGATAGATATCAGAAGGGAAGACGACTAGCTGGCATCCATCCAATCCTGCCCATGCAAGTTATTAAGTGCAAGGTGTCTTTAGCTTTACACATTTCACGATCAGGTTTCAGTGAAGAGCTTTTACTATACATGCATGGCACGGTGCTCAGATCTCATATGACACAGTCTTAGAATATATCATGAAGGCTGGTGACATTTCAAGAGAAAATACATAAATCACAATAATGTTTTCTGGCTGGACTTTGCAAGGATATGAAAGGAAATGACTAAACAGTTACTGATAATCTAATAAGACCAATGCCTATATAATAATAGCAAAACTAACATTAAGTTTACTTCTATTCTTATCTGTGTTTGTTTTGAGGATCTCCAAGCCGACAAGAAAAGAAGGCTACACGGGCCAATCGGTGTTTCCTTTGCAGCTCATTAAAGTGATGCAACAGGTTGTAAAGCAGCCTAAAGTTGTACTGCTACTTCAGAGAGTTAATATTAGGGCTGCGAAAGAAGAATCTATCTTGCACAACTATATAAAGAACTGTGCATTATAGCTAACCTTTTCGCCACTCCCAGGAACATGATATCAGTTTTCTATCCAGAGATCACTTCTCTCCCCTGTACATCTGTCTCCTGTTCGTCTCCTAGTGTCAGAGAGAGTGAGCACTTGTGACCAGCGTTCAGCGAAAGCCAAACTGGAAGGAGACCTTGCAATTGTCACTTAAAGCACAGTAGCATGCGTTTGTTTGTCCACGCTGCAGACAGTGATGTACTCATGAAATTATAGTGGTGGTGAATGGGCAGAGATGAAATGACGCATTCCCCCCGGTGTTTGAAACCACATACACTATTACACATACAAACACAGACAGAAGAGTGTTTTCATTTTTTTTACCATGGCAACAGTCAAATGAAGTAAGCCAGTTCTGAGTAAGCCACATATCCGCTTTCAGAGCCGCAGTGGAGAAGCTGGCCATAAATCTGTTGGCTAGGCAGCTGGACCACTGTGTCAACTTATTAGCCTGCTATTTGCAAAGACATCATTATCTCATCATTATCAAACAAGTAATTATCACATTATCAACCGTTCATGAGTAATCATGAAAGCGAAAAAGAAAATAATAGTTTCTTTTTAAACAGTATATACTTAAACTTAGAGGCAAATGTAAAATATTGACATATTAAAATAAGGGAGACTTCCCTCCCTCAGAACTATTGCTGGACCTTTTACAAACCCAACTAACGCCTTTACTAATCTACTATCTAATAACAATTCTTTTTGTGCAGTTGTCTGATTTGACATCTCTCTCAGACTAGGTGAAGCCTTAAGCCATGGACTCCACCTACAGTATATACCTTGTTACGGTGTGGTATTAACTTTAGTGATGGATGTACAGTCAGTGTTTCAAAAGCAGGGAGGAGCACTCATTCAAAGAACAAAGAGACTTTTTCGGTTTATTGAACAAGGACGACATTCCTCTGACTTGTGAAACAAAAGTCTGCCTGACAGGTAAGTGTATGTGCATGAAAGAAACCTAAAATATCAGTGTGAGCGAGCATTTACACCACATTAGGTTGCAGTCTCACGTAGTTTGTATGGAAGACAATAAGTTGTAAACTACAACTGCGACTCTGTTTCCATATCAATATCTGTGTTAGTGTTAGTGTTCTGCTATCCTGACGACTTTCTCAGGAAAGGCCAAAACATTTTGCATGTATTCAAAAAGTCTAATAAAAAAAACACAGGTGCTAAAATACAATGAAAATAAAGAATACAAAAAAAGGACCCAAGTAGTTGAACAGATGAAATCCTACATTAAGGAAGAATTTGCTTTCTAAACTTACAGCAACTACATCCTTACATACCTTACTTAGTTAAAAAAAAAATCTCAGTTTCAACATGTGATATGCTGTCGTTGGTTTGTTTTTAATTATGGATTAGATGATTTGCAAATCACAGTTTTTATATCATTTTTAGACACTATGCTTTAAATTGCAAGCCCTAAAACAAACTCAATGGGGGTAATCGGCATCAGTGTAGGGTGCCCTGCCCTCTGTGTTGCATATCACTGTGATTTCATGCACTGTTTAGGCACAAAGTGTTCAGTGAACTTCAAGCCTCTGACAGTGACCCTTATACTGGCTCACGGCCCGGCCTCTTCAGCCATCCAAATATTAGATTGTCACGCTTCAAAAGAAACACTGTATCACCAGGATGTGCTGCTGCTGCTGCTGCTGCTTTTCACAGTGAGTAGCTGGTTGCAAAAGCTATTTGCAGGCTTGATGTGGCATTGTCAATTTTTCTAATAGGAAGCAGACTACCAGAAGGGAATGGCATGGCAATATAGAACTACAGCAGACCAACTACAGAAAAAATGACAGTTTGATTGACTGAAACAGAGAAATAGGACTTTGGGGAAGAGTTTCATGGTTAGGAGTCTGCTCCTCCTGGTATGTTTCAGGCCTCCACCAGTCCTAAAATAGACTTGTCAGCACCAGCTGATGGTGGCTGGCTCATGGCCCAATGTAAAGGGCTTCGCAGGTGCCCTCCATCCTCATATCAGATCCAAGCCCCTCAAGGGAAAGCAAAGGTCAGCAAGGCCTTTCTTATCCACCAATGTAAGTACGCTCATTACAATGAGGTTAAAAAACTAAAAACACCTTCTAAACTGCAGCAGAAAAGACAACTTAACTCATTAAATTGACTGATCCTCCTAATAAATAACAAACATACTGTTTCATATGAAATGTTATATTTGAAACTGAGCAGAGACAACTATCCCGTTATCATGATTCAGGGTAAAGTCCACAACCGGCTGTAAAACCAGAAGTCCAAAATACTGTAAAGCTGGTAATGAAAGCACACTGAAGCATTTGAGCTGACTGCGTTTCCAGCTGAAAAAGTAAAACGTTACAAAAGCACAAAGTGTGGTCCTTAGTCTACCCTAAGTCATGACTTGCGTATCTGTAGTTGTGACAAATTGTTTTGTGATGCACGAGAGCCCATTTTTATCCAGATGGTAAGCCAATTTTGATTTGAGGAGCTTGCCTCTTAGCTGTGTATGGTTAAGCAAGTGACTCCATAGTCTGAGACAGCTGTGCCCCCCGACATAGCTGGTGCATGTTAGAGCCGTCCTAGGAATCTGCTAAAGTTAGAGGTTGTTGTGAACAACTTTATATGGAGGTTTACGACTGCCGCCAGTGTATTTATAGGCTTTCCAAGTAATTAGAGTAATCTAATTAATGAACTTGGTCTTAGCTGAATCATTATGTTTTTAATAGCAGAACAGTGAAGATGGACAAGGGCAACTGAGGAGAACAACACGTATAATACATGCAAAACAGTAAGCATAGGTGAGAGTGCATTTGCATATATGAATGTGTGTGTAGCTGCACTTGTTTATTGTTTTTGCTGTTGATTGTGGGCAGATCAATATTTCGGGCCTGATTTCACCCCATCTTTTTGAGCCACCTCCACACCTAAGGTGGTTTCCATCCCAGTTAATAATGTTTCGAGACACCAATAAACCGGCTAGTTTATCATGTTTATCAGTCCATTAAATATGAGTTAGTTTGGCCCTAAACAGAATCAGCACGATGCTTTTCATGCATTGTCTTGGCCTTAGAGCTTGAAGCTAGTTTTGCTAAGGGCTCTGAAGTCATTTACATTTAAACGCTTCATTTTAACAGAGCTATCTAGACATTTATTAAATGAACTGCCATGCAAGAAGTAAAAAAAAGACAACCATTGGATATTTGGTTCGTTAAATTTTGTTCTACTGTCCCTGGAAGCTTGATTCTTTAGTTTCTGACTAACAACATAAGCTGCAGACATAATCTGTATTTAGCTCTAACTGTTAAACATTAGCTTGCTCACATGCTTAAAATAAGATGGTGAATGTTCAGCACATCCCTGCTAAAACCCATTGTGCTAGGATCGTCACAGGGAGAATGTATTCATGCAGAATGCTACATTTGGGTCTGTATAAGTTTGACAGAAACATTCGGCGCTGAAAATTGAAGTTAATGTGGACGTGCTGGCTCAACGAGTGACTTAATCTCCAATAACACTCCTGTTAAAACTCACATTTTTGCCTCCCTTTATAACAATTGTATATGATAGTTGATTAAAA
>VOQK01021808.1:53570-70564 GCA_015052645.1 Benitochromis conjunctus
ATTTTTACCAAACAAAAAAAAAAAAAAAAAATAAATTTAATAAAAAAAAAAAAAACTAAACAAAAAAAAAAAACCCAACAATAATAATATATAAATGTTTTAAACTTAAAACTGATTCACAGGTGTTCCAACACAGCCAGCTGTAGCTGATCATCTCTGTGGTGCTTTTGCAAATAGGACCTGTTGTGCAACACGGCACATCTCAGATATCTGTGCTCCAGTTTGGGGGAAAACAAAAAGAATTCTGCAATTTTGTTAGTCAGTTAGAACTTCTCAGCAATGAGTGGACAATTATTTTACATTTTTCTTTTCACATGCACTCATAATATATGACTTCTATGTCTAAAAATAAAACTATAAATGAAGTATCTAGCCAATCTATACATACATTTGTCTTTACTATTGTAAGGACCTGGCATATGAATCGCATCACTAATGTAACCATCACAACAACCTTGACTGATTTCTGTTTGGGTCGGCCTGAACAATAATTAGTGCTTAAACAGGCAGAGAAAGAAGAATTGAAATGCAAGAAAAGAGACGCTGGAAGGATTAACCCCTGGAGGTGACGGCGGGTGGCTGGCAACTTTGAGTGTATGAGACTGAGGACTTGAAGAGAACTGCGCCTCTTGTGCAAAGCCAAAGGGGCCAGATATAGTTGGAGGGGTGGCTAAGAGAAAAACCCCAAACTCTTTATATTGTAAACAGAACAAGCAAACACAAAGCCACAAAAGTCAGTAAACCGCAGAATGGCTGCATACAAAGAAGCACTTTGTGTTAGGGTTTGGTGAGCATGGAAGGAGAGAGGTGTCTGGCATTCCCTACTCTGCTGCAAAAATAAATCATCAACTGTTCTTGGATAACTTGAACTAAAAAGAGAGGGGGAAATCAAAGTGGAAGGAGGGAAAAACGTTTGCTTTGTTGCACTGAGAACAATAGACAAAGTTCTGAAATAGATCAAGGCACTATGAGACCTGCAGCTTGTTGCTCTGCCAAGCCAAACATTTCTTGACTTATAAATATTTCCAGTGTTCTATAGGACTTTTTAAAAGCAACCGTGTAGCAAGACAACCTTTGTTTAATTATGGCACGAGTAACTAATAAAAAAAAGAGAAATTCAGCAACAAAAAAAGCTTGACCAATAAAAGCTGTAGCGACGTCACAAGTTTAAAAAAAAAAAAAAAGACTACTGTGTGAGTGCAGTAAGGTACGCCAAGTTTTGGTTTCTGTCTTGCCAGCATGCACGTAAACGCACATGGAAAAATCTATAAAGTGATGAGTGTCTGAGGTAAGAAAAATGACAGGCATCGCTTGGGTCTTAGGCTCCACCAGTCTCAGATCACACTGACTTTTCCTTTTCCAGAGTGGAAAGAAATTAAGTCACAGATTATGTCTCCTGTCGCCCTCCTCACTGGCCTAAAAAGAGCAGGGGCACCCAAAAAAGTTTTGCCAAGTCCCTTTCATCCCTGCTTACTCTCACTCTAACAAGCTTTTTGTCACATCATAGTGGAGGGTTCCTAATTTGCCCAAGCTTACAATGTTCCTGGCAGTCTCTCAAATTTGGACAGCAGCCCGCCAATGACGGGGTAAGAGAGTCGACTGAAAGCACAAAAAGCAGTGACCTGGCAGACTGTGCTAGTCCCTACAACTGATGAAGAGGACATGTTCGTCACTTTCAGATTTTCTATCTACAACAGTAAAATTTGCACTAAAAGTAGAGCATGTTTTGCGACTGTCTGATGTACAAAAAAAAAAAATGTAATCGACATCAGTCTTTGGTGTTAAATTCTGCAAACAGCCAGCAATTACAAAAAATGCTTTGTGCTGTAAACAAGTTCCAGCCGTGAGATCTGGACAGAAAATTCGAACCAGCTCTCGGCTCTCTTGCTCTGTCTCTTTGTGAGAGGCGTATGCCAGCTCAGCTAAAAAGCATCCAGGGATCAGACCCGGCACAGAAAGGATGTATTACGCCATTTAGGAGCTAGAAAGGTTTAAATGTTGCTGCACAAATCGGGTGGGAACTTCCAATTAATCTGCTCACGTTCCAAGATACGACAAAATATGTCTTCCTTACTTAGCCACACCTCTTTATGACATAAGCCCAGAATCGTTAACTTGCTGCCTCTGTCCTCAGCTTCAAGCACGTATTATAAACGCTTACCTTTTTTTGGGCTCAGCCAGAACCGATCTCCAAGAGGATCTCCCATCTCCAGGCTGCTTTGACCTGATCTATCACACAGAGAGGCCTCAGAGGCTCCAACAAAACACCTTGCTGCTTTTGCCACACACACAAATCCACACTGCTACCGCCTTCTTTTCACATTTAGAGACCCACTGCCTGGCAAGCAGATCAACATGGCATACAATATGGGGCTAAGAAAGAGAATGAATGGGAGTGGAGGGCTACTTTCAGGGCAGGGAGGGTGTTTGTGAGAAGAAAAAAAGGAACAAGGAAATCTTTTCATCTGTCCCATAAATGCAGAGTAACATCTAGACTGTAAATCTGAGGGTTCTGCCAAACTGGACACATCCTCTCTGCTGCCGGGATACCCTGCAACACGTCCCATACATCTGTAGGCGCCCACGCTTTCTTCCATTATCAGCTAGCTGACGGATGAACAGTGGATACCTTGTTCGAGAAACCAAGCAAATTACAGCCCCAGACATTAAGATGAAGGGTACACAGGATGGGAAAAAAGGATAGACAAGAGAACTATGCAGAGACAGAATACAAAGAACTAAAAGTCAGTCTGTAAAATGCACCGCCAAGGCACCCAAAATACACCCAACAACAACTCTGACTTCATCTCTTGTATATTTTGGTTGACATCAAGCAATTAAGCCTTTTATAAAATGTTCAAAAGAAGCGCGTTAATCTTAAAAATGCAATCAGATAAGGGCAATACAAAGGACAAAGGCTATCAAACAGCCAACTGCTGTACGTATTTCAAGAGACTAGAGATCATCAGTTTAAGATTTTATCAGCTCTGGCATGTTTCCAATGGGCCTAAAGGGCACCACAAAATTATGAAGCTGCTCAGCTGAAAGGGAATACACAAGGTTTCAGTAAAGGAGCACGCTCGCACAATGAAGCATCAGACAACACAGTTGTTCTTATTAAAATACATCATTATTGAATTTTTTTTTTAATGAAAAAGAATTTGTGACATTGTGTGTGACTCCATTTGCCCCGTGTATGATGACTGTGACTTTTCTCATAACTCGGCCTTTAAGGCATTCCTGGTATTCCTGTATATCCCTATTATATATTCTGTATTTATGTGTATATGTGTACAAATGCTATATTTATGCTTATATCCGTGCTCTCTCATTTCCCTTTATTTGGTATGCCAACTCTGTAACATACAACTTACAAAATAAAGTTTTATCTAATCTAATCTAATCTAATCTAATCTAATCTAATCTAAGAAGGTTTACAGATTACATAAAACATCATGTCTGCTAATTCAAGTCACAGAACAGGAGCTCTGACATAACACGGCTTGCTGTTTGGTTAAAATCGTACTGAAACAAGCTAACCATGAAGTATGTGTTCCAGTTTTAGAGAAAACAATTCTAGTTTAATTTGTTGGTTACTTAGTATTAATTAGCAGGTATCTGTGTCTATTAAACAATACTAACCAAGCTAGCTAACATTAGCTGATAATGCTATATTTGCTAACTAGCGTCAACCTTCAACAAATTTTAAAACTGCATTTTCATAAGTAAAAAGACATTAAAAGTGACTTAACAGAAAGTATGTATAAAAATAATTAATCGCTGGCTCTCTTTCACAGTAGTCTCCCGTCTTACCCCCAACCGGTCGTGGCAGATGGCTGTATCACCTGAGACTAGCTCTGCTGGAGGTTTCTTCCTGTTAAAAGGGAGTTTTTGCTTCCCATTGTCACCAAAGCACTTGCTCATAAAGGGTTCATATGATTGTTGGGCTTTTCTCTGTATTATTGTAGGGTCCTTACCTTACAATATAAAGCGACTTGACACAACTGTTGCGATTTGGTGCTATATAAACAAACTGAATTGAATGTGAGTATTGTTTGAACAGAAGTAAACAGAATCAGTCCTGGGTGGCAGCTGTAATTTCATGCTAAATGTTCAAATATTACTGGATCAGTACGTAGGCTTTACATTTATTGACTTAATAATGCTGGCTAGCTGTATATACTATTTAATAATAGCTCTGATACTAAAAAAAATAAAAATAAGAAGAAGATGAAAATGAATAATCTAGGAGAAAACCTATCCTTTAGGATCCTTTACACTTTAGGACACAAAAAAATCTGTAATACTAAAAAGAGAAATGTTCAAAATTACATATCTGAAGAGCTTTGTGAGTAAGGCTAGCTAGTCAGGTAGCGTAACAAGGCATTAAAAGCTGGAAGGGGCTCGTTGGCTTTATTAATAAACAGCAAGGACAGACATAAGGTGAAGAAAAGAGAGCAGAGATGCACTAAAATAAGAGAGAAACTGTGTGTGCTACTTAGAGACATATTTTGTTTCATTTCTGCTTGTGTTGCTTCTGTGCTCCCAGTTCTTCCTGAATGTGAGCTCCTGGTGAGGCTGAAACTATGCCAAATACTTTTTCATTGATTTTGATTTAATGTGTTAATTTGCTTTCTTTTGTTACTTTCTTTATTTTATAAATGCTCACAAATTCAAAAAATATGACCAATAATTACATAAATAATGATATGCTGCTGATGATTTGTGGTCATCACACCCAGCAGAAGTAACCAAACAGTTTGAAACTGTGTTTAAATAGAGGCTGGCCCATCACAAAATGGAGCTCCAAACTGGTAAGTGAGGGTATAAAATGGCTGTAGGGAGTGCCAGGGCTGGCAGTGCCAGCCAGCAGGGGCCAGTCTATTTGTGCCATCACAGGCACGGACAGCCGCTGTACTGTAACTCATTTGTGACATAAAAAACAACCGAACAACAAAAGGTGTATCTAAGAAAATCTGTAAGACATTCCAAACAATGCAACAACGTTACATTTTTATCAACGAGAGAGAAAAAGAAGAAGAATATCTGCTTCATGAGTCAGCGTCTGCTAACCACATATAGGAGTGGCCACGCAGGCTTCGGTTGCTGCAGCAACACAGCCCACAGGTTAGGCAAATACCATGTGCTGTCCACGGCTGAGGTCCCAGAGAACATGGACTTGCTGCTGCTGCTGCTGCTGCCACGGGCAACCAACTATCAAACAGCAAAACCTGTCACAGGATCCCAACTCTGGCCTTCCTGACTCTCTGCCACAGTGTGCAGATTTGCATTGTAACCTGAAGAGCCTTTATTTTTAGACAGGCATCCTGACCCACAGAATCAAATAAAACACAGACAAACACAATACAGGTGACTCCTCATGCACACGCATGTACATGAGCTCCCACACACACACACGCACACACACGCACACACACACACACACACACACACACACTACCACCACCATCTGAGCAGAATGAATCAGTTGCATTCTTTCTTCCCCTGGGGTAGAGCGAGAGAGACAAAAATGACTGCATGAGTTGTTCTTTCACAAAAGAAAGACATGCAGTAAATTTAGCGTGTGTGCAAAGAAAAGGCCCATTCTGCCACAGCTCTAGAGTCCAGTTAGAGACACAGTGGTGACTCATTACCACTATTATCGCCGCGACTTTCATAAACTGGATTTCAGTGTGCCAAAGTACCCGCAAGAGGGCTCTTTAATGTAGGAAAGACTCACAGCAGAGGTGGCAGAGGGTCAGTGTGGCATTTTAGATTCGGGCTGCTGTTCTTCTGAAGGCAGTTCCTGATATATATTACTATTGAGAGTCTGAACTGTTTTTTCAGGTTGTCTGAGGGAACGGGAAGCAGTATATTATTATTCTTTTGTTCCTGAAATCCTGTCATTCCAGTGCTGAGGAGTTAAGACAGAGCACTGTCCCAGCGGCATAACAGACGAAGTCAATCAATGAAAATGAAATGAAAGAAAACATAGCAGGTGATGAACATTTTAGTGCTTGTTCCAGTGTTTTCCTGGTTTTGTTTAGTTTTTTCCAAGAACTGCATAATCTTAGGAATGCTCTGGTTGTCTGGTATTATGGCAGTAGAGTATAATTACCCAGAGTAATAAACTATCCAACATGTCCTCGCATGCAACAATGCGAGGACAAGAAGTAACTCAAATCCTATAATGCCACAATAAAAACGCGCAAGGCATGAAAGCCAACTCTGTGCCTGCAACAAGGCAACGGTATTAAAAGGAAATTATTTAGTGTGCAGGTTCGGCGTCTCACTTAATGGGTGTGGTAATACATGCGAATGAATGACTTTATATTGTTCTCCTATGCCCGTAGTTCTTGTTTTGTTTCACACAGTGTTCCCCTTAAGAATGGCATAGGGTATAATACAAAACCACAGGAGAAATAATACACCACACCCAGCGCTGCACAGCTGCCGGATTAATAAAATATCAGCTGATCACTGTCTGAAGTTCAAAGTACAATAGACTGGAAACTACAGATGCACTGCTAGTGAAATTATAGGGTCATATTTGATTGGTTGCCAGTGCTGATACCAATTTTAGTAATCAGCCAGAATTCCTCTATACGCGATTTTCACGAGCCAAGTCACTCCACCCCACAATTCACATGTCTTCACTCCTGCAGGAGATGGCTTTTTCTTTTTTTTTTTTGCACGCTTGTTTTTCATCTGCAAGCTTGGAGTGGCTCTGCATCCTGTTTTCCATTGTGACATCTAAAACTAAACCTCCTGCCTTTAAAGACAGAACAGCAGGCCAAACAATAGGCTTTCCGTCCGTTTAAATCCCGTCCAATTTATAATAAAACTCAGTGAGCAGGGGCTGTTGGAACAGTGCACACACATTTACCAACACTGGTGCATTTCTGTGTGAAAGAACTGTGATTTAACAATTACAAAGAAACAATTACAGGTAACAATTACAAAAAAACTAAGTATCCTAACAGTTTGTTCTTGAGGGTGTATGTCCCACATGGGAACCAAACAGCAGAGTAACTACAGCCAACAGCCTATCAGGTTACTCCCCTGACAACAGTAAGAGCTGCCTAACATTTATGCAGCCTATCTCACGATACAGGCTTTGCAACAAAACCGCACTATGAGCTTTTAAATGGTTTTCTGGGGTTTAATCAATCAATCAATGCACTCTTAGAAACGTGTGGGACCACTCGTGCAAGTTGAACACAAATAGCAATGCGCTGCACTTAAAGTGTGATCTTGTGGCGAAAGTGAAGCCTTTTGTAAATGTTGCTTTGCTGAACTAAACGTGCTGCAGGGTAATTAGACGTACTAGACTATCAAATGAACCGAACAACAGCAGGAGAGAAATGCAAACCAGTTGGATCACCTTTAACAATCATGCAGCCGGCTTTGTCGGGATCTTAGGACTTTTATGCGAGGTGTGGCAAGAGTAATAACTCCCCCTCGGGTAAAGAAATGTGAACCACTCTGCACCAGAGGCCACTGAAAAGTTGCAGGAGGGCCATATCTCTACTAATACAATGAGATCCCTTAGCAAACATCACCAGAAAGAAGTGTGGAAGCACAAGTTTGTCATTGTCTCGACACTTGCCGAGCACATACACACAAGCACACACACACGTTTTTGGCATTTTTGCTTTGTGAGTAACGTCGGGAGTAACTGAACAAGCATTGTTTGCCCCCACCCATGCCGTCAATCACACATCCACACATTCACTTCATCAACATCAGAAGGTTGAGATTTTATCAAGCACTCTGCGGCACAGCAGTTCCAGGTTTTCCTAAAAGATTGTTTGAAATACCGAAGCAGGCGGTGGGCTTTCAATATAGCTCACATACAGCTCATCCTTTCCATGGAACACTTTGAGCTGCTAGCAGTGAAGCAATCTGATGAGGTGGCCTTCTTCGGACCAGGTCACACCCAGATGTTACAACCCCTGCATGGATTTCTCATACCTTGTGCTAAACAGTCCAGATATACGTTAGAGGAAATAACCCAACCCTTGTGATTCACAGAGTGATGATTCAAGATTCAAGATAAAATCGCATCCATCATAAAATAAGAGTAAAAGTTTAATACACCACTAAACTAGTAATATAACCACATGATACGTGTGTATCCAACTGCACTCCAACTCTGTACTAAGTCAACAAAACATTAAGCTTTTATTCATGTGTCAGCAGAAAATATTTCTTACAATCAAGCTGCACGCACTTCCTGTGTTTTATACAACTCTAATACTACAACTGGATTGATGTAATCAGAGTACTTATTGGTTCATAGCTCCGGGTGTTCTGCACCGTCGTCAGTCAGCACGACAGAAGAGAAGAGGGGACTCACCTGTGAAACAAAGAGAAACAGACAGCAGTGTTAAGGCACATGCCATAGGATAGAAAAGTCGATTTTATTTGGACTCACTAATAAACACACAAGGCAAACTTTAAACAAGACAGTTAAAAAGACGATGGAGAAGAATTGGTTTGTCATGTGGACTGCATTAGCAGCGCATGCCAAAAGTAAATGTGTGCTCTGACACTTGCAAAGACTTCAAACTAACCGGTCCCACATGCAGGAACACTCTGTTTCTGAATTATATCCTCATGCTTCAACTGTTATGCAAGCGAGTTCCTTCTTTCTTTTATGCACAAAAGAAAGAGAACATCTTGAGCCCGTCCATTCCACTTCAGAGAATTAATAAAAAGGCATTCACTGGGAATGAGCGGCTAATTCAAGTTTACTGGATGATAGCACCATCTACTGGAGAGAGAGAGAGAGAGAGGACAAAGGCAAGCGATGAAGGTTTAGAGAAATGTTATTAGGACTCATCCAAAGTGGTTTTCAGGTTCCTCTAATGATAATAATTTGCACATCCAAAGCACTTGTATACCAATCAACTTATGAAACACGGTACAGACTGCATTGCCTGGCATCTAAAGCTGGCTAAACATCAACCAGCTACAACAGTCAAACCATGTTCACATGTTTTTGCATTAATAACAGTAATGAAGCCATGCAGAGTATTATTTTTCTAACTTTTTCTGCAGAACTTTTACTTTTTAGTATTTTCTGTACTTTAAATAAATAATGAATCAGAGAACTTTACTGCCTTTGTATTCATCAAAATTATAAAGTGAAGATTAAAATGTCACAGTAAGTACAGGCTAACGCTCTTGGCTTGAAAATATTCCAGCCCTTAGGGACAGGATCAAAGACTCGAGCTCTACAGTTGTCCTTTATTCTGATGTCATGCCACTCTGCCCCCACCCAACCTTTACCACCCACATCCCCCAGCTACTGAGTAGGACATTCTCTTCGGCAGCACCACTATAGTTTCCAGTCTATAACAGTAGACTACCAACCTGCCACCCTGCTAGAGTTCCTCATTGGCAGGCTGTTAAATCATCACCTTTTGACACAGATGATCTGGGAACTAACCCGCTCTAAAATTGGACCTGTCTAACTTATGGTATGGTTTCCAGCAGCTGACCGTAACCGTTTATGGGAAACATTTGCAGTAAATGCTTGACATGATGTGAAAACTTACTGTGTTAATGGTGAGGGCAGTAAGTTTTAATGGCGAGTTTTAAGATTTTATAGATTCACGTTTTGTACTTTATGGCTTTATCTTCGGGAATTACATTCTAAGAAACAAGACTTTACTGAGACATGAAATCAAGAGGATATTAAAATAGGTCATGTCATTTGATATGCTTTTTTGTGAAAATAGACATTTTTCTAGATTCAAGATTCGCACAGAAATATTACTAAGTTGATATTTTACCTTTTAAAAATACAAAGGTTTGCTGTAACACCGAAGGTGTGACCGAACCACTATTTTCTTTGGCATGTTTGTGTCGCTGATGGACGTGGTATAGGGTCGCATTTAAGTTTTTCAATTATGTTTAATGGCAGGAAATCCATTTACAGGAAGTCACAAACCAAAAGTGAAGGAAACTAAATTCAAAGACAACAGAACAACAGGATATGAGAGGAAGCATGCTGCAAAAGCAGGCAGACTTTCCTCTGGAGCAACCTCTGGTCACATTTCCTGCACGGACAGTCTGCTGACAAGAAAGCTGCACAGAAATATTTCAGGAAAAATATTGTAGGTCTCTTTGGTGCCTCCTAGGTGAGGCGTTTCAGGCATGTCCCGCTTTTGCAAACAAATTGACAGATTAAGCAGATAATTTATTATCGTCCCAGCTACCATAGGACGAGAGGCAGGGTACACCCTGGACAAGTCGCCTTACGGACCTTACTTTCTGTTCTCAAGGACACTTCAACAGGCAAGCACAATCTGACTTCAAAAAAATATGTCGTCAAATAATTTCACTCTTCCTGTTCAAACATTTGGTAGTCCACTTTTGGTAGATGGGCCATCCATGTTCAGTTCTCCCAAGAACATTTTTACTAAGATATAAGAGCACAGAAGTATCTGTGATGAAGTCTAATAAGGCAGAAATTAAACTGGCGATTTAATAAAACAAGACCACTCCAGTTTAAGTAAAGTAAGAGCAGTGGGTCAAAGAAACAAGTGAAAAAAGTAAAGTGTAAAATGGGATCACTGTTTATACATGCTGTTTAGAGATTCTCTTGACTTTTGCTCACAGCATTCTTGCATCCCAGTCATTGACTTGAATGCATCGTAAGTGTTATTGTAAATACAGTGAAGGCTGCAAGCTGGTTCAAACGACAATCATGACTAACATCATGTGTCAAATACGCCCTTCAATTTGAGCGCCTATTTAAGCTGCAAACTTTCCTAAGACATGTCAGTGCATCCCTGGACTGCTGCCCTATGTTTCCAAGCCTCCCCTGCCCCGTGCTCCATCTGTAAGCTCCAGGGAGATATTTACTCATCACTCCCCAATTTCTATATGTAACATATTTGCAGTGAGTGATGAGTTTGGAGCCTAGATGCCAACTATATTTTATTGCTATAATTCATCATGTTAAATATAAGCTGTCTGACTGCACTGCTATTATGCACTAAAAACTGAACACCCCTGCAGGTCAGCTTGACGAGTGCAGGAGCGACGTAGCAGGGCGGAGCTCCCTACATCATCGCCTTAGGCTCAGTTCTACTCCTAGTCCAAATACTACTGTATCATAAAGGCCAAAATAACTCTTTCCAAAGAGACACAGAGTCTAAATCATGTGTTTCTTACTAAGCACACTTCTTCTGCTAACAAATATAACCAGAAACTGGTTTCAGAGCATACTGTTGCATACTGCAGCTGGACAGTTTGTCACAAGGTCGTCCTCGTTACTTCCGGTTAAAGAAAAGCCTAATGATGTGATCAATGACAGAAGCACTGATGACATCCTCCAACTTTGGGGAAATTCCACGTGATGCTTTCACAGACTAAATAAATCCAACTATGGCAACCAAAACAAGCCGTAAAGACACTGGACTGAAACTTCAAGCTTATTTTGCCAAACAAATCATGTAGTGCACGCAGTGAAACCAACTGTTTTGAAAGTCTCAGTGAGATTATGCAGTGATGTGTACCCTCGAGGGCCTATACTGTAGCTTCTCTTCAGACTGCAATAATACTCCATTGCCCACCAGTTGATAGTGACTACAACCAACCCCTGCCCAAAAACAACACACCAACACACATTTCCACCAGTGAATAAGACCGAAGAAACCTGCCTTGGGCTTTTACTGTTTTCCAGTGCTGGCAAAACTGCTCACCGCCAGACAGACAAAGCCTCTCCTGCCAAACGCTAAGAAGCACCAATATACTGCACCACTTCTTCACACTCTGTGGGAGGTCTTTGAATCATGCTGCAGCCTGATGGAGGTTCAGTGGGAACGTTTTTAGCCCGTAATCCCTGAGACTATGACAGTAAAAAGGCCTTTGAGTGCAAGAAAAATCCCTCCTTTGTGGGTTCTCGACTGAGAGTCAGCAGCACGGCAGCATCACAGTCAGCACACTGCACACATGGAGGGTAAAATACTGCTGGGGCTGCTGAAACAGGGCCGTAAAGTAGCACACGGCCACAGTCAGCATCCATTTATCACACTCCAAAAGCCTAATACACCTTCAGCTCTATGTTACAAGATCAGAGGTTAGTAAGTGTTAGTGCATCACTTACTGTACAACAGGTAAAGTCCAGTGACATGAGTAACTCACTAAATTCAGCTCTAGCATTTCTGCAGGTAACTGCGCTGGCTACAAGGCATCCATGTAAGAAACAGCATGCCATAAACCATAGAAAACGAATTGAGGATAGCACTGGTTCTGGCAGGCCAAGGAGCTCAGCTCCGTTAACAATCCTGTCAAATCAGTTGATCTCAATGCCTCACTCAGCCATGTGGGCTCAGCTGATCCCATCCTGTGCATCCTATTGGCACACCTCATATGTGCTGTGCTATTACAACTCAGCTTGCACATAGTTTCTGCAGCCTTTTCAGTCCACTTTGCAACCCAACACCACCACCCCAGCTGCTCCAATTGAGGCTTTTTAAGGCATTTCTGAATGAATCGGTGGCATACTTGTTGCCTTGTCTTTTCTGTGAGTAATTCTTGTCCAACCTTAGCTTTTCGCACATGAAAGTCCTGCAACACAGCCAATACCGGCAAATATTAACAATTGGAGATGGAAGATGGATTAACAGTCTTGATGACTATGTATATTTGTTTTAGCACCCTTTGATCCTGCACAATCTCACTGACGAACACATTTGCAGACAGACACCTGTTACACGTTTTCTACTGTTGTAGTTTTGCCCATGTGCAGTCCCACCCACTGAAATCCCCTGTTTGCCTGCCCTGCACCTGTATCACGTTACCTCTTGGCTTTGATGCCTGTCTCTTTTCTCTGCTTTCAGCTGCATGTTTGTTCACTGCGTTTGCATACCTTTGCTCGAGTAGAAGGACTCCATGATTCAGACGCGTTCAAGAAGAACTTTGGAACCTCACGGCTTACTAACGGTGGCTTTTCCCTACAGCTATCTTCTTCTCTCCTTTTCGCTTTCACTCCAGATCTCTGACTTTCTCTTGCAGCCTATGTTCTCTGTCAAACACGTCACACTGTGTAGATCAACAGAAGTCCCCCCCCCGCCAGTCTCCTCCTCCTCCTCCTCCTCACAGGTCAGAGCCGCCCTCCATAATAATACCTCTGTGTGTGTTTGTGCGCATACTCATAAGTGAGTGCGTATGGAGCAGAAGTGTTTGACAAAGAGCTAAAGTTTCAGAGCAGCAACAAAGGCAAACAAGGGCATAAAGATGAAAGAGGACAATAAAACAGGAGTTAAATTCAATTAAATCAGGCCGCACTGCTCCATGTTCCCGCTGGACTGACAAAACAAATGTTTAACTTAATAATTAATCTCACATTAGAGTATGCATGAGGGTTAAATATAATCATTTCATGCAGCTTTGAGTGGGATGAAAAGCACGCATTGGGATAGGGTGTGAAAGGACTATTAATCTGCTGAGTTGGAGACACAAAAATGCTGGACAAAAACAGCAGCAGGTTTTTCTAATCGAAAAGACACTGAAGACAGAACAGGGAAATCAAAGAGAAATGAGTGGATTGCATGTGCACTGTGTAAAATACTGTGAAGATGAAGGTGGGGGGTGTTTGATGTCCGCGAGGTGAAAGGGAGTCAAATTTATATATAGCATATGTATGCAAGTGGGCCATTTAACTAGGTCTTCTAAAATGTATCAACGCAAGTGATGGCGTTAGCCCACATTCATGATGAAGACGATTTTGCAATGCAGGGTTAATGCTAGCCGTAGCTGCATTTAAAGCTTGCGTGTAAAGCAGGTGTTGGAAGCCATAGGGTTAATGATTAACACTTTTTTCCTGAATTACAGCACACACTCACACACATTAACCCAAGCTAAAGGTATCCAGAAGGCGTGGGAGGAGAAAAGGAGAAAACTTCGGCTGCAAGTTGTTGGATTTTTAAAAAAGTTATTGTTATTTTTAATAAGAAGATGAGGAACAGCACTTTTATGATATTAAAAGAGAGATTAATAATAACTAACGATTAAACGTAGAGTGGTGCTATAAATGCACTAAGAAAAGAAGTGAATCATCATGGGAAGCCCCTAGCAGCCTAGGCCTATTGCAGCATAATTAAAGGGAGGATTTAGGGTCACCTAATCCATCCCTAACTATAACTTTGATTAAAAATCTAAGCAGATACAATGCAGATAAGAAAGTAACTAGAGCAGAGAGGACTGGTTCTGTCCCCTGGCTTCTGTTTGTTTACCATGAGGGAGACACTAAGACATATCACAGCTGTCGCTCTCACTAAGTATACTATAAGGTCTTTCCCCTAGCGCTAAAAAGCCATACCTAAAAATAGCTCAACAACAGAGAAGGGAAACTACCCATGATGCATTTCCTTACAGGGAAGCAGGGTTAACTACATGTCAGGAATGTCTTGAATTGTGTGCAAATTGCCATAAAACATCGTGGACATGAGTGTGAAATGAAACCCACAGAGCGCCTGCTCCAAACTGTGCAGATGTGTCAGATGACAGAAGTGACAATAGGAGCGTGCAGGCTTTGCAAACAGCATAAAGCACGCCCTTAATAAATGCTGCTTGTGTATCTGAATTCAGGGCTGGGCCGACAGCTGGAAGATGCCACACAAAAAACAGTTGATAATTCCCATATGGCATTATTTTAAAAAGGAAAACTGGGAGGAAAGGATGGAACAGCTACAAGTAAACAAAAACAATTGTGCTGTCATATCTTCTAAAACAGACCACATGGTTCGGACCACACAGAAACCATCGCCTACACAGTTGGGTTTTCATCAAATTACCCTTCTGTGTGAAACAGACTGAAACATTGTAAACATTTACGGTCAGGCCACTGAATTCGCCCATCACAATGAGAAGAAGGGGGTGATAATAAATCAGTCTGTCGGCGCATGAGCATTGTTTTGGCTTGTTCTTAATGTTGGGGCGTGCGGAGATTGTGAAAGAGATCAACAGCGGTTGATGAAGCAAACTCTATTTGAGTGGAATTTACTGACCAGCTTCATTGTGACACTTATTGTGCAGCCACAACATTTGAAGCAAGCAGCCACTCCTGATTTACAGCATGGCAAAAGCATGGTTTCACAGATAAAGAGAAAAATCCCCTGTTAGTATTACATATATTGTGAACAGACTGTGTTTAGTTTTGCCCCAATCACAAACTTCAAAGGATAATTAAAGTAGTTTAGCAGTTGTGTTTCACTGGATGGGACAGCGATGATTTAGCTATCCATTACTTTCTGTCTGTCTTATGTCAGCACAGAGCTGACATTTTTGTTATTTCTCTGTCAAAAGGCAAATTTAGAGCTCTGAAAGAATATTCAACACCGTGACGCTAAAACGTTTCCTTTATCAGCTACCATGACTGATAATCTTGCAGGAGGTTTGTTATCATTTCGAGAGGATTCGCGAGGACATCATGCAGCCAAGTTAGAATGCGGCCCCAAAAAATGAGTCATGTTTGTGGTCAGAACTGTTATCACGATACTACGATACCGTGAGTCATTTCTTGATCAGACATCTTTTGTTGACATAGAAATTAAAGCAAACAAAAACCAAGATTGGCAAGTAACTGGATGAGTCACTTCCTTTCTGCACTATACATACAGTTTAAGAAGCTGTTGTTTAGCTGTCAGTCTCCATGCCATCGTCAGCTGTGGGAAAATGAAACGCAGGCTTGGCTGAATGGATGTGGATGGGAGAAAACACTCGAGCTGTGTAAAAACGTGTCCTTACTTCAAGTTCAAGGGCCTTGTTGCTCATCATTTCATTAGGTTCACAGTCCTTGAGAATCATGTCTTTGCCAAATTTCTGGAAATCCTAAACTGTTATCCTTTTATTTAATCTTTTCTTTTCAGATCTTTAAGTCTCATTCCATTCCTCTGACATGAAGCTCTTATCAGACAGTTTGCTGCCTTTTTTGGCAGCTAGCTATCTCTGATCAAAGACCAAATGCCTGTGGCCAAAGTAACATCATTCCTGACTTAAGAATTGCAGCTAAGATGGGTTACAATGATTTCATCTAAGCTACTGTAATACTGAACAAGCAAATATATCAATTTCAACACAAAGAAGAGGGGCTGCACAGCCGAACAATAGCCAGGAAAAAAACAGAATCGTTTAAACATCATATCAACAATCTGCTTCAAAGTGGCTACGATTTCCTGAAACTTGAAAAGGACCTTCTGTAATTTTCATTTCCCGTCTTTGTGCTCTGTCTTCAGTTCTATCAGCATGGTCCCAGAAAATGAGACATGGATCCAATACAACAGCAATCGTGATAACAACTGCTAATAAAACAAGAAAAGAAAGCCAAACATCAGATTTCAAAACGCTATCTGTTGTTCAAACACTAGCTATACTGATAGAGACAAATATAATTCAGATAATAAGAACCTTGCTGTAGACTTACAGGGAAAAAAGGTGTCATTTAACAGATTTTCAAAAATCCACTATGCCACAGCTTTGTGACAGTGGTCGATTGATGTAATACAAAGACGACACTGATCTGCCAACACTCATGTGCCAAAATGTTACGCCTCTGGATAATCTGCTGTTGGTCTTTCTTGTTCTGCCAAAAAGTGCAAACTGCACAAGTAGGAAAACTACAGGTGTGCTATGTCATCAGGTACCAAGATAATAACAAGAGATCCTTCAACGCAAGGTTCCAGCTGTCAGGTGGAAGAAGAAGAAAGAAGAAGAAACAACTTTATTGTCATTGCACATTGTTACGGTACAAGGTACATTGTCACAGTACAAGGCAACAAAATTTGCTCTCTGCATTTAACCCATTAACTCAGTGAAGCAGTGGGCAGCTAACAATCCAGCGCCCGGAGAGCAGTGTGTAGGGACGGTACCGTGCTCAAGGGTACCTCAGGGTAGCCGTTGGGTGGATTCAAACGGTCGACCTTCCGATCAAGGGGCGACCACTCTACCTACTGAGCCACCCCTCACTAAGATACTGT
>VOQK01021838.1:1310-27745 GCA_015052645.1 Benitochromis conjunctus
TGTCACTAGTCAGCTAGTGTTAGCTCTAAATTAAAAATCCATCCATCCATTTTCTTAACTACTTCAGGGTGGGGGGTACGGGTATTATAGCAGGTAATTTGTAGCAAATTAGATGTCAGGTTGGCAAAGTTTAAGTCATACGTTTGAGACATGCTTGAGACACAAAGTTTGTGTTGCTGATTATGAGTATTGCAATTGTGTTTTTCTTTAAAAAAAAAACTTACTACTTCCCCAATCCAAGGTCACGGTGGGGCTAAAGCCCATCCCTGCGGCCACAGGGCAAGAGGCAGGGTACACCTTGGAATGGATGCCAGAGAGATAGACAACCATTCACACTCACAACCACATCTACGGCCAATTAACCTAACATACATTTCTATGGACTGGAGAAGAAAGCTAGTGTACCAACTCAGAACCCATGCAGGCACAGAGAGCCCAGTGGATTCAGATCAGGAACCCTCTTGCTGTGCCAACCACTTAATCACAGCATGCTCTGTTTTCTGTTACTTTCTAAACGATCACTTTTTGCAATCATCACACACTCATTCTTTTCCATATATAGCGAGAAAAGAAAGAAAAGCAACAAAAAAAAGACAAAAATAGTCCCAACTACCAAAATATTGGCAGTCCTGGAGATGGTGTTCTGCTGGCACAGACCTAGTGTGCAGTACAATGAATGGTCTCGGGCTCTGCTCTGATGCATATCTTTTATATGTCCTGTGATCTTCTCTGGGCAGCATTTCTGTAATACAACCTCTTCTAAATTAAACCAACCTAGTGTAATGTTTTATACCCCATAGATATAAAATCATCAGTTTTATAAACTCTGTCAACCTCAAGTACCTGATTAACACTAGCTACATTTAATTTAGTATTTAATACTAATTTGGGGTTCAGCAGTTCACAGCTGAGGCAGCAGCTCTGCGTCAGTCTGATTGGGAAGCACCCTCATTAGCATGGTGTGGCTTTTATGTGAAAATGTGTTGTTTTGGGGCGTTTTGTCTTCCATTTTCACTCTGCTGTTAACACACAAATCAGACATTCTTACACTTAGATGCTTATCAGTAGTCATACCACAAAACAGAAATGATTATAAAGAAGAAAAAAAAAAGTTATCAGTGTGCATCTCAAACCTACCACTGAAAGAACAAAAAAGGATGGTACGGTTTGTAGTCAAACCAAATTCCTATCTCTTACCCTCTCATGCCTCTCTCTCTCACTGTCTCATCTCTGCTGCTCCCTCTCTTCATTTCTGTGTATGTGAGTCTGTATTTGTGTGGGTAAAGCAAAGGTTTGAATAACAAGCAGCCAGCTAAGTGGGTCAGGGTCGGAGGAAGGGGGGAGAAATGGGAGAGAGAGACTATTAGGATGACAGACAAGGACAAAGGAAAAGAATACAGTGGAATACAGTGCATCTAGAAAAAGGGGAGCAGAGTGTGGAAGAGAAAGAGGGAGAGGTTAGAAATAAAATGTGTAGCAAAAGAGATCAAAAGAAGTCATTTATGAGGGTTATAGAAATTCATTCAGGATTTTTTTATTAATTCATACTCAATATTGTAATCTAGTTGAGTCTGAAAATCACATGAAAAAAATCTAAAGTGTGAGGAATCATCAATCTTCAATCATAAAACAAAAAAAGCTTTGATTTTTTAGGGTAAAGTAAAATTTGAGCTTAACGAGAACACAGCATAGCTTTAGGTGTTAGAACAGTAATAAAAACTGCAGCTACGTGTACGAGAAACGGTCTGTGCTCAGCATGTTTGCAGCGTTGGATTCGACTTCCTCTTTGCACAGACCTCACGCTGGAGTGGGAAACATGACATGTCCTCATCTTGTGAAGCGATCTTTGACTAAATGTGCCACAAAAACAAAGTAACCATATTTATCACTCGTGGTTTTGGGTGGAGTGTGAAACTACTTGGCTGGACCAGGCTGAATAGATTTAAGTTCACTCTGAACTGCATCAGGAGACATAAATCAAATTACAAGTGTGAACAGAGAGATAGATGGAGAAGGACAGGAAGCCTTATTTTGTGTGTGTGTACATATGCGTGTGTGCGGAGCTGTGGTAGTTCAGCTCTGCAATTGTTTATCTGTCTTATCTTTGTCACCCTGACAACAATATAAACCAAGTTTTATTGGCTAAATGTATTCACCCTGACTGTAAATTTAGACTGTGCGTGTGCACTTTTATGTAAATATCTTTCAAATGTGTGTGTCTGAGTGTGAAGGGAAATTTTACATTCTTGAAACAGCTGTTTAATCATGTTTTTGTCTGTGTGTTTGTGTGCGTGTGTGCGTGTGTGCGTGCGTGTGCGCGTGCGTGTGTTTTATGCTGCCTCTGTGGTGGCTATTTCCCCATTATGCTTCCAGTAAATGGCAGCAATCTTTTTTTATAAAAAAGTATACAAGTATAAAATCTGAATAAATCTCATGAGACAAACAGTCTTTTGAGTTTCTAATATATCTTCTGTAAATTGCGGCGTCTTACCACTTACACACACACACACACACAGACACACAGACACACACGTATAGGCTTGACTTCACTGAAAAAGCTGTCATCTTATCATTCTGTTAATGCAGTGCTACCCGAGGGGCTCGGAGATCACAGGCATGCAATATTGATTTTCAGTCTTGTCCCTTGTATACACAAATTTTTCCAGATTCTCTGAATCTTTTGATGATGATGATGATGATGTCATCATCAAATTCAAGATGAGCTAATATTTTTCATGAAAAACATTTAACATGTTTTCTATATTTTTGTGAATACGAGTTTAAAAGATTTACAAATCATATATTTTGTTACACACATTTTATTTGGGACCAACTTTTTAAATCTGCACCATGTTGTGTTCAAACAGACTATCCAGTCTTTAGGAAAATATTTGCTAAGGCCACAGATCAAGTGAGCTAAAGAGTCACTCTAATTTAGCCTTTCTATAAGATCAGACCAGGAGAGTTGCCCACCACTGGCCATTAGAAAGCATGTTTGTTTAACTGCACTTCTGGATTAGTTTCATATTTCAGATCTGAAATCCATCCTTTAAATAGCATGATCGTAAAAAAGTTAGTTTAGCGTTAAAGTGTAGTTCATGCCGTTGCCAAAATGACTTAATACACCAACACAACTGGATATTACTTTGACATAATGAGATTAATTTGCTTGTGTACACATCCAAGAGTTAGCTAGCAACACAAAGTTTCAACTGCAACTGTGTTGGTGGTTACCTGTTAATTTGTCAGCCCAATATGCGCTCTCTTTTTGTTGCGTTTCTGGTCCACCCTAACTCCAGAAGGCCTCTGACTCTTTACCTCCTTAATGTTCATCAGCTACTGTAGTGGTAATGGTATGTGTTATTATCCTAGAACATCTGGCGCCTGTTTGATAACAAACGTTCAGCTCAGCTGAGCATTACATAATGTTCTCACTACTGGAAATACTCTGGTTTAGGTGAAGGAGATGCCATGACAGAACATGCAGGACGCAGGACAACCACAGCACGAAACGCAGACACACTGAGTTTTTTTACCCTACTGGTTTTGCATGATGTTGTAGAGTGGATGTTTCTAAGCTGTTCATCTCAGGGACACAGCTATAACAGTAAGAGGCAGCTAATCTCAAAGGAGTAACAACAACCTGCTCCAATGTCTGCCAGTGTAACTGATGTCAGTGACTGTGTTGGACAGCAGTAAACAGTGAACTGCTAAACTATGAAATTAAAGTATTTTCTATATATCTGCAAGAAATTTTAATACCTCAAAGAACTTCAGGTGCTTGCAAGCATTCACTTTGTTTTGCTATATTTTCGTTTACTGTCTTGCAGCAGGATTTGAGGTTTACATTGTGATAGTAACATGCACTGCATGTCCACAAACAAAATGAAAATCTATCATAAACAGGCACCTTTGTTAAAAAAGTCAGACTTTTCCTGAGAGGCTTAAATTGACACTGACACATCACACTCCATGTGCTGAGACGAGCAGCAGCATCACAGGAAAGTTTGTTTGAAGTTCCAGATAGTTTACAAGAGAAGAAGGAAACAGGGTCAAAACAGACACAGGTTTACACATTTCTAATGTGACAAAGTTATTTCAATCTATCCATGGTAATTAGCACTTCACTGCAACAGTTATGATTGTATAATCAGGAACAAAAGCCGAGTGCTAAAGAAAAATGGGCCGCAACAGCTCTTGAATAATGCCTCGGGAACTGATCCAATCTCTTCCACGACAATTGATCCAAGTCATTGTCACTAATACAGTACACACACACACACACACACACACACACACAAGGTACAATACAGCAACGATTGCAGTATGTGATTTGATTGCAATATGTTTGTTTTGGAAATGAAATCCTGATAATTAGTCCCTTCTGGCAGCGCACTGTCTCCGCCCGTCTGTTCCATTTGGCATCCCTCCACCAACCAGGAGTCCCTCGCCACCCTGTCCCCATGATTCCACCAACTGAAACACTTTCAGACACACAAGCAACAGTGCTGAAAGTCACCCAATCGTCAGCAAGCGCGCCGGGTGGGGTGTTGGCATGATGTTCTGTAGCGTGTACGACAGCCAACTCGGACAGACGGACGGACAGATTGACTGGTTGTGTTCTGATAGATAATTAGATAAAATGCCGACACTTTGGAGAGTGCTATAGGAGTAAGACTATTGTAGAGGTACTGTACAACTTTTTAAATAACCCAACACTGCTGATATATGACAAGAGCATCCTAGCAGTCCACCATAGTGCTTTGTTACTCAAAGAGCAGGTTAGTTCTCACTCACTGTGCACAGAGGCACATTTTCATACTGCTGATATGTCATTTTAAAGTCACTGCCAAATCCCTATTAATTCATTTTTGTAATCCTGAGTGACAGCGATTGTTCTTTAAAAATGCTAATACTTCCGTCAGGGTTTGGTGAGGAGTGCATTCTTTTTCATAGTGGAGAGGATCGTCTGTTTATGACATGGCTGTGAGCCAGCAATTACAATATACAGTAAGCTAAGTCAGCCAGCTCATGTGGAGCAGATTTATTATTACATGAACACAGAGCATGTTCCCTGCAGGCGTACACTGAGCCTGAGGAGAACAGGGTGTGATGATGATAATGTAAAGTCCCCCAAGGTGACTTAGAATGCCTTAACAAATAACCTGTCTCCTTTGGTAAAAGCCGGCATGTTTGTTGGGTTAATTTTGGGTTGTATGGAAACCCTCATTCGACTTCCAAGAGTCTGTTAACTGGCGACGATGTTGTATTATTAAGGGTCAGCTCACCCTGAGGATTTGACACTCCCAAGTTTATCAGTTCGCTGTTTTCCTGGTATGTCCTGGGCACCTAGATTGGTCGTAACATGAACTGGAGGCTCGTCCTCTGCATTACTTGCTTTTTTATTCTGTTTATTTGGTCTGGTTGGCTGTTTTCTTTATTTATGATACTTGGGTGCCCTATAGTGCCCGCAAAACAGAGTTAAAGGCCATTTTGTGTGCAGAGTAGGCGGATGGAGGATACTTCCTTCTCAGATGGAAGCTGAAAGGCAGTTTTAGGAAGCGATAGCAGAGGTTGTCACCCAATTCTTGAGAAACTAATACTTGTGGTGAAATAGGGGTTCACCACAAGTCCGCATAACCACCTGTGCAGGTGACCTACCACCAAAAGAAACCATCTCCAAAGCTACTGATCTGGGATGCCAGCAGCCTTTAAGTAAGCACTCTTAAGACGTCTGTTGGATGAAGAAGGTTAATGCCAAAATGGTGCATAGGAAGGTAAAGACGCAATCAAACTGGGTCTACTTTAAAATAGCCCTGGATCTGAACCAGAGGCAGTAAGACCATTGATGGACTTTGTCAACGTGTTAGATAAAGTGATATGGAGAGGCAACTGATTATTGCTGTGCCGTTTCTTTGTCACCAAGCAATCCACCATCACCTGCCATAACACAATACTTACTAACAACCCACAGAAAGTAAAGAGAGCCAAACCTACAGTTCAGTTACCATGTTCAGTAGGAGAAAATAATGATGATACAGTATACTGATGCGTCATATCCACTAAACTAAAAACTGTGCAAGATGTGACAAGTTAATAGTGTTGGAAAATGTAAAAACCTTTTACCTTTCTAGACTTTTCACATTAAATGCTCTATTCTATGATTCTTACAGTCTCTTATTCCATCTTTTTTCTTTAAAACAGCTCTGTGTTTCACAAATCCCCATCTTTCCCCGACTGACTTCCTTGCTGTCTACTAGGACTGCAAAAATTCATCAAGTAACTCAATTATAAAAAGTCCTCAACACAAATGTTTTGCTCTGATGCTTCAGTTATCACTATGGAAGGAGTTTAACATGAAGTCAGAGTCTGTCTATCCACACACACACACACACACACACACACGCACGCACGCACACACTAAGAGCAAAGAGGTGGAGTGAACGAATTGGGAAAAACAGCAGTGTTTGTTACTGTAACTGCTATTAAAACCTTTACTGAGAACAGCTGGCAGGAATCAAACCCCTTGCTCAATAAGCAAACTTTGTAGTTGCTCCCATCTATGGCTGTTTGTTTTACACAACCAAAAAAATCTGCAGAAGTTAAAATAAAATATGCAGACGAACTGTTAACTTGGTCTGTCACAATGTTTAAATTAGGCAGCTTGCTGAAGTCTGAGGACAGCCGTCCTACAGGCAGTGATACCTCCAACACGAAGGGGTTAATCTACTGAAGGCATGGGTGGGTGTATGAGACCATATTTATGTAGCTTAATATAAAATATAAATGAAGTATTACAATTAATAAAAAATATAAAAACAACTTTTTTCCCCCTCTTCTTCTACAGGAGAGTAAAAATATACCTGTACCGGTAAAACGCTGTTAGGTTAGACACTGAATGATTTTTAAGATTAATTAATAACATCTACACCATCATCAAGTCTTTTTTTTCTGGAGCAGTAAACGTTGCATCAAAATACAGGGCAAACCTGAGCTCTGAGAATTTTGACATGCTCGCCATTCTTCATTGCAGGCATCACATATTCTTTTTAGAGGCCTGAAGGCAAACATACTCACTCCTTCACCTGCACACTCAAACATGCAAACACACTCACAGGAACACACACCAAATCTCCCTTATATCCAGGAGACACTGTCAGAACTCCTTTGCTACATATTAATGTAAGAAAGCCTTAAAGAGTAAAGGCAGTTTTACTTTATGCCTTACTTTAGGTTGCATGTACACCTTATTTTATTTGACATCAGGGCTCTAGACTAACTTTTTGCTACGGGGTGCACCCAAATTTTTTCAATTGCATCACTTAACACTGCAGTTTTACATGTTCACTTTTTTATTTGAAAATTGCTGTCCATACAGACAATATTGATTTGTAAATGATTAACTAACAAAAGTTCTTTATTTGGAGCACAGTTCTACAAGACAGATAAGTTACTGAAAAAGTGCTTAAAGTGCTTCACTGAGCTGAAATGTAAACTATATTGTAGGCAATGTTAAGCTTGATCATCATCTTGGCCTCCTCTGATGACCTGTTTGATGACCTGACAGAATTTGTTTCCCACTTGGCTTTCCAAATCACGGATAAACAGTATCCCACATTTTTGATTTTTCTTCACAAACACTTCTTATAATGACTTATTGCTCCTGAAAAGTTGGAGGTTTTAGCTCAGTACAGTGCTGTACAGTTACAGAAGGATACAAATAATTATCAGTCAACATGTCCTTGGTTTATTGAAATAGCCCCATCTGCTAACACGTGAAAACAATAAATGTATCATTTCTGTTGTAACCCACAAACTGAACGGTCGTGTAACGACACTCATTTTTCACATTTTCACTAAAACAGTTCACTACTTCTACATCTAGTTGGTTGTAATGGAGGCGGAGTCAACTTGATCCGCTCTCCCTGCCGAGCGAATGCTCCCGACGAAGGGGAAACAAATTCTGTCTGGGATACCAACCTTGGCACAACAAGTGTCCGGACCAGTGTTAGACATCACCTGAGAGGTTGATGGCTCCGTGTCAGAGAACTGGCTATGAATTTCAGACGGATCAGACCTTAACGTAACGAAAAAGTTGTCAATCGTTCTTTTCATCTTTTCTCATCACCCACAGCTACTTCCACCTAGGCTACTAATCTCTCTCTTACGTTTGAAAGTCTCTCACCTGTAGGCCTACACTGCACAAACGTACACATGTAGGTCTACAGGAATATTTGGACCACGGCCAATCAGAGAGGTTCCGCCCTTGACTCTCTGATTGGTTTAGACCACGATATGGGCATAATGTGTGTCTGTTGTCGACCACGCAAAGACTTTCAGAGTTGCGGAGACTCTGAGTCTGGTGCGACCTAAGATTTCTTTTAGTCGCACTGTTGAGAAATTAGGTCGCATGTGTGACCAAATTGGTCGCACTCTAGAGCCTTGAGAGCTCTTTCACCATCAGCTTCTTGATGTTATCATGCTGTCTTTGGCCTGTTTCTGCTACCTGCCACTGGTTTGTGCAGCTAATCTTGGCACGGATATGTTGCTAATATTCGCTCCACACCAAGGACGGAGGAGGTTAGAGTCAAACTGCTGCAGCACATTCTCAGTCACAGCTGTCACCATGCCTGGAGAGACACAAGCACTTAAGAGTCAAGTTTAAAGTTTAAAGGGGAGGACAAGAAAGCCAAGAAGGCAATGGATAGCAGTGGGATGTAAAAGAGAGGAGAGAGAAAGTATAATGGAGGCAGTGAGCTATTAGAGGTTGTAAAGCACAAATGTTTTTAAACTGAAGGATCAATTATAATTGAATTATAAATGTATTATTGCTTGTTATTGTTTAGTGTTGATGTGAATAAATATAAATAAATATGATGACGAAGATAAGCTTACCTGCCCATGTTGAAAACACAGGTTAGATTTATTGCAATACCAGGTATTTCCTTCTGTAAAGATGTTCCTATTTGTTTAAGTGAAGTCTGTCCCTGTAGTCAAGCTGCTGGCCATGTGATTAAAAAGCAAAAGCCTTCTAAAAGCACTCAGTGGTAGAAATCCAAAGACACTGCATGCAAAATAGACTTAAAAGTGGTGTGTCATCTTAATAATGTGTTTCATATTCTCTGGCTGGTGTTTATCTGCACTGTGTACGTGTTTATGTCAAATAAAGCAGCATGCCTGAAGATGTATTGTGCATGAAGGACTAAGCCTCAGGCCTCCAGGCCGGAGGGGGCCGGGAATAGAGTCACGCAGCTTTAAAAAACAGCAAACAGCTTTATTTTGAAATAAGACACTGGACTTCGTTTTTGGCAAGAACTGCACAAAAACATATGTGCTAAGGAATTTTTGAATGCATGCCCTGTGTCTTGGTCTGCTGAACCTCAAGCAAGGTAAGCGGAGCATGACGGATTTTTCCACCCACTTTTGGATTTTGGCGAAGGACAGGCTGGGGAAAAAATGCCCTCAGGGGAACTTTGTTAAATAACCTGTGTAATGTATTGAAAGATGAACTAGTGGTTGAGATTTGCCTGCTTCCCTTGACTCTCTTATACCTTTATGTACTAGGATTGATGATCACATGCGGGCACCATCAGGAGACGCAAAACGCCAATTCCCAGAGTTCCGTGGGGTGCGTGGGCAGAAGCGCTCCTGACGTGGCCGAAAGACATGAGGAGGTAAGAAGTGATTCTGCAGAGCAGCCAATGCAGCTCGGACCCTCTCATCAAACGCCCCCATGGAATGCCACTGTAGATTAGCAGCCACTGAGTGCTTATTATAGTGCGCAAGAAGGGTCACTTCATGTACTCCTGCCCCATGTGGCCAAAATGTGGCACCTTTGGCCACACGCATAGGAGTACTGGTAGATACTGATGGGTGAAATTTCTGTACCTCACTCCTCCTTGCCTCATGAATGCTGCTAAGATTACTGTTAGTCATTCTCTCCAGATCACTAGTCATAGATTTGGGTGCAGAACAAAGCTTTATTGGTAACCCCCTGGCACAAAAATGTAATGTTTTCATGGTGCCCTTGCCTCACACTATTCAGGTCAGTGCCCTGGATGGTCAACACCTGCCTGACATCACTCATAGAGCTCATGGAGCAGAATAGTTTCTACATGTTCAAAGCACCTCTCACACATCTCGTTCTGGGTCACACCTGGCTATGTTTACACAACTTCTGCATTGATTGGAACAAAGACTGGATCTCTGGCTGGAGACCAGCTGGCTGCATCTCCGGCTGGTCTGAGACTGCAAACAGCTCCGATGGTTCCTGGGATTCACTCATTTCTAGCATTGCTTCATCTGGGATTTTCATAAAATTGCCTTGCCTCTGACCCATCTAACCTCTCCCAAAGTTCCCTTTCAGTGGGGTCACTCAGCCCAAGCCGCATTTGACCATCTCAAAAAACAATTTGCAGCAGTCGCTCTCCTGCAGAACAGAACTACGACGTGGCAGATAGAAAATTGCTGACCATTAAACTCACACTGGAGGAGTGGAGACACTGGCTCGAGGGAACCACACACCTGTTCATAGTCTGGAACGTCAAGCCTCTCTGACGTTGTGTCACCTCTGAGGACACGACCAAAGAAACTACTATCTCGCCACCTACCTGCACCATCAGTTCCCTTTTGTGGGAGATTGAGTCCATCATCCTGGAGGCCCAACAGTCTGAACCCGACCCAGGCAACGGCCCGCCTAGCCGGCTCTTCGTTTCTGCTTCCATATGACCTCAGGTACTCCACTGGGCACACACAGCTAAATTTACCTGGCATCCTGGCCTCCACTGGACCATCACCTTCCAACAAGCATCTCTTTTGGTGGCCTACACTGATAAGTGATGCTAGGGAATATGTTTCTTCCTGTTCTATCTGTGGACAGAATAAGTCTTCCAACTCTCCTCCTGCAGGCCTGCTCAGTCCCTTTCCAACTCCCAGACAACTCTGGTCCCAATGTGGTCCTCACAGACCACATTTTCCGCCTCCAGGTCGGAGGGGGCCGGGAATAGAAGGTGAGCACTCTGCCCCATCTGTTCAGCATCATTTGCGCAGGTGACACCGTATCTGGAAGACCACATGAGCGACTTTCCTCTGGACCAATTGAGCAAAATAAGCGGAACCAGACTCCTATACTCCTGGGCAAAAGGTCTGGCTAGATTCACCTATTCAAGCTGAATCTAAGAAGTTGTGCACAAATTTTAGTGGTCCATATGAAATCGAGGCCATGATTAACCCTGTCTCTGCTTGCGTGAAGTTACCCCGCAACATGCACATCCACAATACTTTCCATGTTTCCTAGCTAAAACCATATCTTTCCAGTCCTCTGTAAGGAACAGTCATGGGACAAGAAGCGGGTCCTCTCTGGCTCGTTGGCTCGTTTGGTTTCTTTTCTTTTCTCTCTCTCTCTCCCCCTTCCCCTTTGTTTATTTTGCTCTTCCTAACTGGGCGGTACTCACTTTGGAAAATGGGAGATGTGTTGAATTCACTATTGTTTGTATGACAAGATACAAAAAGACGTATTAACCACAAAAATGTTCAGTTCAATACTTTCCTCTGTAGAACACACACTCCAGGTGCTCTGTAATAATGGACAAAGTCCATAGTTAATGATGAGCATAATCAATTTTTAAAAAGCCCAGCAGCATTAAAAACTGGAGAGGAGTTAGCCCACTGTCCTGTTAAAGCCATGGCGGTGGGCTCATATTCGCTTAGTGAGAACAGAAAGCAAACCAAGAATTTGTGATCCATTAGTCAATAAATAAATAAATACTATTAAATGTTGGGCTGTTGAATCTTTATTAATCTAACAACAAGCTAAATATCCACTAAGATACAGTTAAAAATGTTATCATAATGTGTGCATTTATTGCCCTGAAAGATTTTACAAATTTTTTATTTCTTTTTTTTGTCATAGTAGCTTTGCATGATTCATGGTTCAAAGTAATCCTTATTTATTTCATGCTGGGCCCTAGTGCAGCCTCTCAGTTCAACTTTAGAAAAAAGTTGTTTTAGCTCCCTGACTCCATCAGCTAAGGTAAGCTAAGCTTCTTCTGACTGGTTGGGGCACAGCTGGCGATGTGTGCCTTGGAGCAGCAAACAGGGATGCCCCCTCTCACTGACTTCCTTACAAGGCAAAAGTAGATGGAAAAATGATCTTTTAGCCTCTTTTACCCAAATGTGCTTATGTTCACCAGTTTAGTCAGTACTACTCAAAATTAAAGTGCAATCTTTTTCAAGTGTACCATCAAAAAGCAGTCATTGCTACTGTGGTAGGGGTGTGGTAGCTGGATCTGCTGCAACGGAGGGGTGGTACGGTAAGCTCACAGGGCGGTGTCGAGTGCAGTGGCGCGTGCCTGTAATCCGAGCTACCGGGAGGCTGAGGCTGGAGGATCGTTTGAGCTCAGGAGCTCTAAGCTGCAGTGGGCTATGTCGAACGGGTGTCCACACAAAGTTCAGCATCAATGCCAAACTTAGTGCGCACAGTCCGCCCCATGAGCTTACCGTACCACCTCTCCATTGCAGCTTAGCCAGAAACCACACCCCTGCCATAGGTACATATAGTCAAAATCTTTCTTGTCAAGTTACTGCTGCCACAAGGAGAGATACAAAAAAAACTTTTTTCAGTATCTTATTTTTTTCACTCTTTTTGTCTAATTAAGCTCTTTATTTTGCATTTTCTTTTACCTTTCTGAGCTATTTTATTTATATTATTAGGTTTGCTTGTTATTCATGTTTTGGTTGATTCAATAAAAGGACTTGCTGTTACAATCCCTGATAATGTGACAATAAAAGTGATTTGATTTAATGCATTGCTTCAAATGGAGAAAGTCTTGAGGGATGGCTGCTATGAGGAAAGGCAGCCCACAAACTTTACCAGCGGGACACATCGTTGTGTGCCTCAACTTCACAGGGTGTTTCGGTCTTGTATCACAAGCTATTCTGCCATTTCTTAGTTTCTTTTTGCATTTCTTGGTTAGGTTTAGAGATCTGATCTAGATTATAATACTAACATCAGTAGTGGACCTTGGATTCATTATCGGCCATTATCACTAGACACCCTCATCCAAGGAGGCCCTGCCAGGGTTGATCAGGCCCCGGAGTGTGTCACTGGTTTATGCTAAATTGTTATTTCTCGTCTACTTAACAAAAGGTCATTCTGGTTATAATCCCGACTGCAGTTTCCCCAAAATTTGAAAAGTAAAAAAGAAGATAAATGTAGAAGACACCAGCTGATTCCATTACATAGCTTTACTTGATAAGTTAATGTCTAAATCAATGGATGGTGGCTTGGGCTGATGGTATTTGATAGTTAAATGCAGAAATTCTTAGCTGTCAGTTTTAACTCGTGTAAATAAACTGGCAAGCAAATAGTGTGCACTTAGGGATGCTAAAACAACAAGAAGGAGTTTGACGCCCACTGTTCAAACGCATTTTCCTCTGGACCGTGTAATCCGGGGAGCTATTTTCCTTTTCCATTAAGCCAGCATCTGTGTAAATGGTGTCTTCAAGGCTACTGGCTCCCGTGTTAACCTCCGACATGCTCTGCTTTTGTTTGCTTCTGCATGGTTGATGCGGTGACCCCCGTGAACCCTGCAGTGATTGTCTCACACGGTTAAGTGCCTCCTGATTGTGGGCAGAGGTGAGTGTTGATAATGTCTGCCAGATTCACCTCCCGTGTAACAGGCTGCGCGTACATGCAGGCGCACGTAAGCACGCACTTTAACACAAACACACAAGCAAAGCCAACACACAAACTACTCTGTGCTCTCTGTCCTAACAGTAAACATTTTAGATTCATCGATGCTTGAGAATGCTTCCTGATGGCGGAGGAAGCCACGGCAGTGATGTTGAAACATGTCAAGTGTTTTCTGGTGTGTTTATTGTTGAGGCTGCACAAAGGAAACTCATTCTTCAGTGTGCTTGAATTTCATTTAAATGTTAAGTTACTGACCTGAGTCTTCGCTTTGCCTTATTTTCCCCGCCCCACCACATTAATCTCAAGTTCTAAATATTGCACACCTGCATTGTTAGATTATTAGAGGACGAGTCTTTGTGCGGCAGCAAAATAAAACCTACAGACAGATGCCTTAACACACTCACATACATCAGCTCCTTCACCCTTCTCCCTTCTCTCACCCCTGTAACCTCAGTCGCCATAGTGACTTAAGCTGTCAGCAGATGGCCAATCCCACATGGTGGGTGTTGATTTAGTCAAAGATGGGAAAACAAACCCAGTTTCCCCTCTCGTCTTCTATTCTCTTGCGTCTATTATCTTTTGAAGTTTATCTAAAACTACTTATGAATCTAAAACAGGGGAGACAAGGTCATGAAAGCCTACTGTGGCACGTCTTAGCACCATAAAGCTCATGTGTGCTCGCTCAAATAACCCATATTTAAAATGTATTTGATTCATTTCTAGCATGTTTAAAAATATTACCCTTTCCCATAAACCGTAGTAAAATAGATTTTTCCATTCAATCTTTTTATCTGTGATGCTGAATGTTGTTTTGTTGCTGATTTGGACTTATTTGCAAGATTGGCTGCATTGTTCTCCACGTTATGCTTAAAAATTGGTGTGTTCAGTTGACTGAGGTCCTTTGCTTTGGCGTTCCGGACAGCTTGAAAGAAAAGCTGAGAAGAGATAACAGTCGGCAAAACACCGATTCAAATACAGAAGGAAGCTGCGAATGTGGAAAACACTGTCAGAAACAGATATGCTGCAAATAATGATAATAATCTACAAGGGGAAATGTTTCCACGAAGCTTTAATAACTGACAGACATGGTCGGGGGCATGCTTGGTATTGATTGTGACTTTTGAGGTGTGTACGGTATATGCTCAATGTCACTAATGCACTGATTTTATTTGAAGGGACTTGGACTGGTCTGAGATTTAGTTCTACGTATTTTATCAAGTTTCACAAGCAAGTTTTCAATTTCTAACAAGGTCACTGCTCTTAAAGCATGTTGGAGTAAATATTAGGTTTCAGAGAGCAGCAGAAGGGGAATTGTAACTGGACAAAAAAAAGAAAACTGTGTGAGAGAGCATACAATATATCTCAGATACCTGGAAGTCAGCTACTTCAACTCCCACACTTCCACTTCTTTAGATCTCACATTCATAGCCTGGTTTAGTTTCAATCTGAATGTGAGTGTTGCTTTGGACATTTGTAATGGTACTGCTGTCTTTATATGACTAAAGAAGCCAAACAACACATTATTCAAGTTTGCAGCCACCCTTTTTCAGTCTTCTATTAAGCACGGTGCAAACAGTTATGATTTGTTTACACTGACCCGCAGCAGAAATGCATTTAACTTAATTAGCTGGGAACTCAGATTTCCTCTGGGGATTGCCAAAGCCATGGAAACTTCATACCAATAGGAAGATTCAAGGTCAGTGCTGGCCACTATTTTAGGCACAATTTATCAACTGAGGCATTGCTATGCACTCTGGGGTTTAAGGGACCCAGATCTAATGGAAACTGGTTTGGTGGATCTGTTTATAGAAGATACTGAGTACAGGAACTAAGAATGGGAAAGGGAATGGCCCATGTGTCCTTTTTGACATGAAACATCAGTGACTGATTCAATGAGTTTGAAAATGCATCTCCTTCGGCCTGCTTGGATTTTTCATACGATCTGCTAATATGTTATCTGTCTATTACTGCAGAGGTTCCACACTTTTTTATCGGGCATGACGCCACAGCCCTGTCAGAGTGACAAAGAAACACACCTACAACACCTTTTATATTCTTATGTGTTTATTTGAACTCATTTAAAGATTGGCTCTAGACTACTTTCAGCTTACTATAGTCTCTATTTCAACCATCCCAAGTCTTTAACCACCACTTTCAGATATCCATTATACTTGGCTTCCAACTCCATTTTGCTGTTAGCTGATGATTTTACTGTTAGTTCCTTATCTTAGATAGCTATTGTCTAGATAAAGAGAATAAACATACTGAATAGAGTATGTTTATCTGGCGTTTTTGTGCGTTTATCCACATTTACCTAACAATTTCACCTGTTAGTCATATTTTTAGCAAAACTTTTCAACTGTTAGTTCACTTTTTGCTTAACTATTAAAGTTATGCTTCTCCTCCACATCCGCCTACAGGACAGGATACTGGCAGCTCTGCTTGCGAATTATTATATAACAGGGGAAACTGATTGTTGTTTCTGTCATGAAAGTGGATAACACATTTTTGTGGCATGCTGAAGATAATCAATAAGTAATCTAGCTTTAAGTGTGCTCTGTGGGTGGACAATCCATTAAGCCTTATGCCCTGAATCTGACAAGTAATGTTAACCGTAAAAGCGGAAAACTTTCACGGCTGGGGGTTCATTGACTGATACACAATCAGATTCAGCTCAGATGTGTGTGTGTGTGTGTGGCCGACAGTAGTTGCTGTGGGAGTTCATGCATTCTGCATTATAGCTGTAGTGTTGCATTTCATTGCAACAATTTCATTGCCTGTTTCTGGATACAAAAACTCAGAGAGATATTGAGTAATACTGGTACTACTGAGTAGCCTGAGGCCCATAAACACATAAAAGCAGGAACAGTCAAAATAGAAAAACTTGGAATGAGACACACACACACACTTATACACACAAAGGCACACAGAGTTTCTCAATTTCCCTTGAAGACCCCCCTGGACCATCTGCTCTTCTATTCAGTAGGGTGTTCAGCCATGGACTCGGCACCGAAGGTCACAGTGTGTGCATGTGTGTGGGTAGACAATGACCCAGCTGGATAACCCCCAAACACACTTCAAACCCAGCTTGTTGTGACCTTACACCTCAAACAGACCATCAGTATCTTTCAAGATGGGTGTTAAGTGCACATAAAGGTGAGAGAAGAGGCCGGGATTTGTGTGTATATAGTAAGTTTGTACCTTTTTCTCTATATGAGCCTATTCAAATATCTATTGATCACATTTTTTTTTTTTACACAGGAGGATTAAGTACTTAAACGCAGGAGAGACGAGCCCCAGATCAATATAAACAGTCCAACACTAGGGCTGTTCACAGCTGCTCATCTCCCTAGAGTAATTGTAGTCTTTATTGACATTGATTTGTAAAAGAAAAATCACTATGGGTGGCTCGGCTTAAAACACTTAAGATTTTCTGTGTGCACATATGTGTGCATCCGTGCGTGCGTGCATGCGTGCATTCTTTCATGGCTCAGTAATGGACAATTCTACCGTTACCAGAGATAAAGACTAAACACAGCAAAATCTTTCGACATGCGTCATCTATGACACCTCAACCGAATTGTGTCTGTGTTGTCAGTACAAAGGAAGAGGCAGGAAATGCTTTTCAAAACTCATATTCATTGCACATGAAATGCTGTCAGATGTATGTTGTCAAGTTTTCTTCAGAAGCCTGAATCAAATATTTTTTTTTTTCTTATCTCATTTGGTATTGCGTAACACACTTAGTATGCACGTTTGTGTTTGCCCCAGCATCTCCATCCATTCTTTCTCATTTGACCCAAAGAAATAAAACTCTTCTCTTTGAGTTCTGGGAAAGTTTTTCAAGTCTAAAGCCTTTAATGATTATTGATGATTGAAATGATTAGGTTTGCGTTTAGAGGTGTCAACAGCGTTTTTATGAAGATCTTGCTTGTTTTTGGCTCTATGGAGAACTTTTTTGACGATACACGGAGTGACCATTGTGGACAAAATAGCAAGGAATTTTGAAATTTCCTAGAGCATATATCTAGAGATTAGAGACTAGGATATAACTATGAAAGACTACTCAGCACTTATTTTGACATGAAATATCATCATCTAATCATGAATGAGAAATTGTTACAAAATAAATCTGATATCAAGGTTTCAGTTGCAATCACTGTCAGTGTGTATTTAGACACAACTTTTACCTTCGCTAATGCTACTTAATGGCACCTGAATGTCCTTGTCAGACATGCTAGACGAAAAAAAAAGCACATCCACTTCCCCAGCTCTCAAGCATTGTGGTGGTAACATCATGCTCTGGGGCTGTTTTGCTGCTAGTGATACTGGTGCATTGTACAAAGTTGATGGAATAACAAAGAAAGAGGACTAGTTCCATATTCATCATCTTCACCTCAGATCAACAGCTAGATGGCTGAATCTTAGACACAACTGAGTCCTCAGAAAAGAAAATGATCCCAAACACACATAAAAACTGTTTTTGGAATGGATAAATTTGATTTGATTTTTTAAATTAATTAAAGATATATGCTGTACACTCATTCCATATATGGCAAGGATGACTCAAGTCTATAACCTCAAAGAGAGATGCATTAATTCCATCATTGCAATAATGTGATAAATATTTCTCACTTGGTATGAGATGGTTTGACTAGAAAGTCTTGGAATGTCAGCTACAAACTATCAGCTGCAGAGTGAGCACATTATATGTGGCTGGTGTTTTAGTTTATACAAATTTAACAGGGTTTTGTCTCAGACGAATGTTAGGATTCTCATTATCTCCCTTTTGGTTTATGCAGCCCTGAATATACTGACATGACAGCTGTATTTCTGAATTGATTACTTGTTAAAGTGCATGTATGCATTTGTCCTGTGATGCACTGGATAAATCATCCACATAGTTTACATTATGCTATTTCTGTTGAAAGCATAACAAGATTTATAACAGACTCTTATTAAATTATCCAGCACATTAGTGTGGGAACCTTTGAGTGGAGCATCAGCTTAAAGATGGATATTAAATATTAGACCTCCACAGGATGCTCTGTGAATTTCAGTGAATAAATACATTCTGAGTGAGCTACCAAATTTGATAAAATGGTAAACTCTCACATAAGTTGTCACTTAGTGTTAAATATATGGACATCATCTCCCTTGAATATGTCCACGTCTATATAATAAAAAAAAATATTGTCATGTGCATCATTTTTTACTTCCAAAGCTTCGGATGGAATTGCTTTTATGCAGCACAGGCATCAAGATGAAACCTTTTACCAACCTGTGCCATGGTTTTAGAGAAAGGCAACGTGGGGACTTTGATCTGTCACGTCACATTTAGTGTAAGGATTTATAGCTCTCGTCCATCTGGGAACCATCTTCTTTAGACTTCAACGGCCAAGTAAAGCACTTTTCTTGTTATCCTTTTGTCCAGAAAGAAGAAGGAGGAGGAGGAGAGTCCTGTCATGTCTTCACAGACGGGTCATAAATTGGCAATACTGAGCGGAGGGAACTCATAATACTAGTTAATGGGTCTGCAGTAAAACGCTGAGTGGCTGAAATGATCAGAGTGTTTTTTTGGTCTCAAACTGAAACTCAACTCTATATTGAATAAAACCTTTATTGTAGCAGATATAATGCGAGATCAAATATAAAATGTAGATGATTAAAAGGCAGAAGCCTTTATTAAAGAAGGCTACTTTTGAAGTTAAATTTCAAAATCTGTTATTATGTAACCAGTTATGCCAAATTAGTTTCAATAGCCTTTAATACATGTGGCCTCTGGTCAAAACATCAGATGATTATTTTACTGAAAATAATTTCCACTGTATCTGTATTTTTATGCCAAAAGGACAAAGAAAAGAAAACCGTCATCAAATGGAACGAGACGCAGCTCATAGAAGAAACCCGCACATTTCTTAGACTGAGCAGTGAACTGGGAAATGTTTGTGTTTCTTCCTCAGTTCTAGAAAACCGTATTCAGTCTAATTTCACTCTGACGCAGCTCACATGCATTTAAAAAGCAGGCATGTAAAATGGCTCAACACATACATTTGTGCTTTTCAAGGTAATAGAGCAAGAAATTTATAATTTAGGTGATGCGATAAAGTTGATTAGAAGGATTTGACACTTCTGAAGTGCACAAAATTCATTGTATGAAATTTAGTCCACCCCTTAAACTTAAGCTGGAACTAATGCTACTGGAGGTGTCTGAGTTCAAGATGCTGAGATTTGTGAGTGTCAAGGATGGATAGGACTAGCAATGAGCATTTTAGAGAGACAGCTTTAGTTGGACACTTCAGCTACTTGGTAAGCGGGATAAAAATTAGTTGACATGTGCGGAGGAGCGGTATTATGCATGCTGGAAGAAAGATGCTGAAGATGGAGCTGCCAGGCAAGAATAAAAAATGAAGGACAAACAAGAAGTTTATGGATGGGGTGAGAAAAGACATGCAAAGGGTGATCGAGAACACAAAGAGGTGGAAAAAGATCTTCTGGTGTGGTGAAACTTAACAGAATCAGCAAAAAGACAATAAAGAGTCAGCAATTTAATTATTTTTTTCTCAAATTTGAAGCTTATGAAAAAGTGAATCATGGTCAGATGGTAGTCGGTCTTTCGGGAGACTATTTCTTTTGTTCTCCACACAGACTACATGCAACTAAAACGTGATTTTTTTAGAGGATTTTTGGCTGGTATTGTGTTAGCATGCTGTCTGTAAAGATGCTTGCAAAGAGCCAGAGTCATGTTAGCAGTATAATCTGGCTGTTTCTGTCCTGGATACAGTTTGCATTTCACCATCACGCTCTTCTCCTTTTCTGCTTAAAAATCAAAAGCTGTAAACCACTCCACTATTATAATCCTCCAAGAATATAAACTGGAAACAGTTGACTGTAGTGCAAGTGTGCATGAAGAAAAAAGCAGTAGTGACATAACGTGTTATTTTTGAAACACCCAGTGACTGTGAAAAACATTTTTTTTATTTGAATACAATGACTAGTTACACCCAACCCTGTTTTTTATACCCTTGGCAGAAGTTGAAGAATTTGGACTGATGAGAGCAAAATATAACAAAAATAAATCAGTGAGCTTTAAATCGTGTTCAACATACAGCTTACAGAAACACTCACTGAAGTAGTTCATGGTATTGCTACAACAGCTAAAAGCCAATATTTTGTTCAATGCTCTGTCTGAAGCTATTATTATGCTTCTTGACATTTGTTTTAAAATAATGAATTCTTTCAAATACTGATAAATGATCATGATTTTTGGTAATGGAAATTTTAGTACTGAACCCACTGTGGGTATTTCTCTGAATCCTTGCTTCAGTGTGTCAGTGCGTGTGGATAACCAGTTTGGCAGACCTGACTGTGCTGACTTTAATCTTTCTCTCACCCGAATATGTTAACGTGACAGCTGCTGAGTTCTCTTAGATCCTATCAGTCCCTGGCTTTTTTAATGCTGGTGGGCAGGACAGACTCTAATGCCTTGAAAACAAGTCTGTACGGTTTGAAGACGGACAGAAAAAATGACTGGTAACATTAGAAGGGGCAAAGAAGGTGACGAAAAACACTTGAAGCTATGGAGAGGTGGAGAGTGCGGACAAGGAAAATTAGGGGAAAGAGGAAAACTGAGAAGTGAAACAGCTTTGGATCAAACGGGCAACAATAAGAATAAATGACTCAGAATATTTCATGTTGTGTTATCTGTGTCATCTGGAAGTGTGATGTTTGAAAGGTCTTACACACCCTGTGACAGCTGATACCTCTAGCATATTAAATTGGTCAGTTAAATCGCCGTTACACGTGTTTGGTACAGGCTTGAGTGAAAATATAAAAGTGTATGGGTATGCCTTTTCAGTTTATATGTAACTTTTATACCTTGTTTAACTTTTACATTTTTACAGCTTTTATACAAATGTATAACTTCTCCTGCATCTAAACCATATCTCCATTTAACACCAGCATATTAGGACCAGTAAATGTTCCAGTATTTAAAAACCCAGGTTTTTATAATAAGCTAATATTTTACTTACAATTGTACATTTTTTTTCAGTTCAAACATTTGATATATTTGGAAATAAAATATTGGTTGATAAAATATGCACATGATTCCATTCTGGATTGGATTTTGCAGTAACTGCTAACCAATGAATAATAAAGTCATGTCCTGCTTAAAAGAAACAAAAAACTAAACTGCAACAACGCAAATGTCACAATAGTTACGTTCATCTTCTGTATACAATCCATGATTTACAGTCTTGTTACTGTAGATGGAATTATTTCTAAAACCATGCCAAAGTATTTGACTGGGTGGAAAAAAATGATTGTTTGGATGTGCTATTGGGTATGGGTTTCCATGGCAATCCAGTTCCCCCAGGTGTAACGTGTAGTTGGCCCAGTACTTTTGTCCATACAGTGCATCAGACAGAATCAGAGGTCATCTGTTAAGTGCCAGTACAAGGAATCATCTGATGTTACACAGATTAGTGAAATACAGCCATGTGGACCACAGGAAAGTCAGTGGGATTTAGTGTGTACAGAACAACTCATGTGGGCTTTTGTTACTATTCACCCATGGAAACAGTCTTAACCTAATTTTACCCAGGCAAACAAACATAGCAATGTAACCATATCAACCACTTGTTTGGCAAGCGGTTTGGAATAAAACACCTGTCCAGAAACAAGCTCCCTCTGTTAAACACAAAATTAGTTTGGCTGTAGTAGCACAAACACTGTCAGCTATTGTAACTTTAATGATTGTAAAAAGAAAGAGTACTGCCTGTCTCCCACCTGTGAGAGTGCGAGGCCTTGCCAAACCAGGAGCTCTGACCAATCTGCTATCGTTGTGACCTCAGCCTTGTTCCAGTCCCAACGAAGACCTCATCCCTGCCTGGACTCGGCTCTGCCCTCGTTCCACATCATTGCTCTGCTCTTATGTGTGACGAATAAGAGATGCTGAGAAGCCAGCGCCGAAAAAAGTGTCTGTGCAATGTCTGTGTGTGGTATTTAAAGTGTTCATGTGTGTGTGTCACACACACGAACCAACACATTTGTTCCTGATGTGCCAGGCACACATCCCATTAAGCCTCCGCAGCCCATATGTAATTTACATCACAAAGACAGCATCCTTTCCAATTTGACGGTGCCGGATTTGAAATGTTTCCGAGCAGAACAAACTGCAGATTGAGCAGACTCAACAAAATGCTGCTGTGTGCTGAGTTGTTACTATCAAAGCTAGGCCTGGGAGATATGTGCAAGCCAATTCAGCTTTAATTTGCCAAGTCTAAAAAGCTCAGCAGAGGAATATGCTCTTTAAGCCTCTGCCATGGCTGATGTTTTCAATTTATCCCCTTATTTTGCCCAAGTCCTTTTGGCCTCCTTCAGCATTAGCTTGAAATAAACTGAAGGAAAATAAACTTGTCATTCTGAAACTGTCCCCTCAATCAAAAAACATCAAGGGATTGTTGAGAAAGGACGGACAAACAGCTGTTCCTTTTTTGAGTAAGACTCAGAGGGGATGTCATAAAAACACCATAACTACCAGTTAAAGGTTACACATGGTTAGTAAAAAGAGAGAGAGAGAGAGAGAGAGAGAGAATGCCCAAGTCTTTGTATTTCTTATGTCAGTTCTCCTTCATGCATCTGCGTTCAACTGTAAGGTTTTTATTTCCAAAAAAATACAAATGCCAGCATCTCCTAATTCAATTCGTATTATATTTCTTTAACTTAAATTCATATCGCCTTCTTTAGTATTCCTGGAAACTGATTTTGCTTCAGAATTTTCTGTTTTCCATCAACATCCAAATCTTCAGTTGTTGACTTTCTGTTCTGTATTTTCTTGTGGCAAAGTCTTTTGTCAGCAGTCAATGCCTTCTCATACTACTCGCCAAAAGTTTCTTAAACTGAAACTTGTTTGTTTCTCTCTTTCTCAAAGTTTCAGTTTGATTTGATATGATTAACAAATATAATAACTTTTTGTTTCTTGGCTGCTCTGGATGCCCAGCTGTGAAGTTACAGCCCAACAAACCTTTCATCACATTGTCCCGGGAATGTGCATGCATTCATTTGATGAAGCAGAAAATGCATTAAAGTCTTTATAGTCTTTGCGAGAAATGCAGCCACTAGAACTCACACCAAAGAAACATAGCCAGGCTGTAAAATAAAAGCCTGGTTATGTTGAACTTCCTTCTTAGTACACACCTTATGCTGTACAAGTTCAGCATACCCAGGATATCTTATCCAACTTCACCCTAACATCGGCACTCAGACTGAACAGTCACATAATGACGGTTATCATCAAATGATGATTAAAAACAAGCAAAAAACACAATAAAGAATTGGACGATGTTGAATACATAATATGGTCTGAAATCCAGTAAAGTCATAGTGGATCTGCAGCTGTTATAGATTAAAGTAAAGAATTAAAAATACAGTATAAATGTGTGCACTTTATACAGTATGGCAAGTAACGCTGAAAAAGTATTACTATATTAATGAAGCTTATCTCTAAGAGTTATTGTAGGAGAGTCTGACAGGTTACAGTGAAGTAATAATGGATCTGCATGATATAGTTTTAGCATAGCAGAATTCAAACATAGGCTACAGGCTTGGAAAGTTGATTTTAGACTTAGAAGCTCAAATAACTTTCCTCTTTGTGGATCAAGCGTTAATATGTATAGAACAGGTAGTTTTAAATTGTTATAAAACTGCTTTCAGCCAACAGGAAATAAAATTCAATGAATAAAGCTACATTTATATTTTGATATTTCTTGCTGATGCTCATCAGTGAAAGACAAAGGAACTATTAAAAGATGCTATTAAAATGTGCACAGTGTCCAGTGGATTTTCCAGGAATGCTGATGCTAGTTTTGTGACAACTGATAGGTCCATAGGTGGTGATTTTGCACCTGTTGATCTCTAATCTCAAATGTAACCTGCCCTGGAACAATTTTGGTCTCCAGCATAAATCATCGTGGTGTTGAACCTTAGTAAGATGTGAATAACCTTTGTAAAACCCCAACGGTCCTTTCTTATGTACTGCACAAAATGTAACACAGTCAGGAAATAGGCTCTCTTGCTCACTATCTTGAGCTCAAGATAGTGGCATTATGTGAAGGCAACTTACAGATGTGAGGGTAACTTACATGTCACCACTAGCTGGTTTGCATGCTAACTTCAGTAGGCTCCAAAGCATGTCTTTGACATAACATGACATGTACTTTTTTTCCATTCTCTTTTAAGTATTAAGTAACTTTTTAACACCATTCTTAAAAAAATCAATTTGTCCTTTTATAAATCCACTGGTATTTATTTAAAATGTGTTTTGTTCTTCTTTTATCCTGTTCTACACGGAGACGTCTGGCCATTCAAAAGGCATACTCACTCAGAACAGAACTCCGCTTATGTGGTTTGACCACACGTCTGTGGTCACTCAGCGTTCACGGTACATCCCACCCAATTAGGGTACGAGTCGTGATGGCCGTCCTTTATATGGCCTCCTGCTCTCAGCATTTCCCTGAGAAAAGGAGCAGACAATCGCATAGTGTTAAAAAAAACACACAGTCTCACACACTTGAATGTGGCACCAAAGGGCACAAGCACTCCAGCCCGCCCTCTCTTTTCTCAGCATCCCATAATATATACAGTAAACACATGTCCGGCCCCATACGGGAGCTGAAACTATAGCAACAGGGTCACATACAAACCATGCGCTTGACAAATATATGAAAGAGGAGATGGATTGAATGTGCTTGTCAAGCAGGAAACGGGGAGTGAGAAGGAGGAGGACACAGGAGGGGCAGCCATTTTTTGCCTTTGTTTGGGAAAGCATCTATTGAGTGGCATTTGGTGTCATGCCAGATTCTCTCCTCCACAGATGGGCACAAAGTAAACTGGATTAGTCATTGAGAGGGCTTTCTCCCATAAATGACAGCCAAGGAGAGCTGAAAACTTCAAACGCATTCAGGACGTGTCTACCTAAAAACCAGTCGTTTATTCAAATGGAAATGCCTTTATCATCACTCTCTGCAGGCATCCATAGCTTTCTGACTGTATGTGCTGTATGTTGTACATCTGAATAGGAGATGAATGATTAAAATGGTCAAGAGGGGAAGTGAACAGGGAGATTTCTCCACCTTTTGTTCAGCCAAGTCCTTTTTGGTCCTTAATCATTGTTTTTGCTTGGTGTTCTAGACTGACGTTGTCTGAGAGTGCAGACAGTGCTGTGCTAGTTTAGCATACCGGTTTAAACTGTTGTTCAGTTTTAGCTGCAACATTCTGTCTGATTTGTAAATAAGAGTAGTGATTATTACACAGTGAGAAAATTGTGTTATAACCTTTAAACGCTTAAAATTCCAAATTACATTTCAAATATTTCATTTTTCTTATGTATCCCGGAGAAAATACCATTTTGTGTTATCAAAAACTTAACTGTGCTTTATTTCTATAGTAATTCTAGTTCTAGTTTCTGCTTTTTGCAGGTACTAAATTATAAAACAAAGCTTCATACATATACGTCAGCCCACAAATGTTTTCATATATTCCCCAATGGAGTAGCGTGTAAGAACACATATAACCTGTACATTACGTATTTTTTGCCCCTCGAGTTTCTTTGCACAAAGTCTGCGTGGCGTCTGATTGTGCACGTGTGAGAATAGGGCAGGTCTCTGGCCCACTCTTATCATACAGCTCCTTCTCTGTAACCAAAAGTGGAATTTCCAAAGCTGAAATTCATCTGAAGCGA
>VOQK01021838.1:34379-55969 GCA_015052645.1 Benitochromis conjunctus
AAAGCTTTATTATTGATGCACCTGATTTTAAGATTTCAAATAAATGTAATTATATAGTGCCAAATCACAACAGCATTTGCTTTTTAATGTTGTGGTTTGAGTAATTTGGACATTTAGCTTCAGTTTTTAGTGCATTTTATTTCCATTCAAAGCCCTCTATAATGATGCAATTAAAGGCTATTCGGCTGGTTTCTTTTTAAGTTTTATTGCGAGCCAGGTTTTCCTTCATCCTTTCCCTCATTTTTTTTTTACAACCCTCATTGTTTCTTTCATTTGACATTTTTTAAGGAAGTATTTAGTGTTATTACGGTGTGGTCCTCGGGGGCACCGACAAGCCTCCATGGACTCACATTGTAATCATTTTAAGAATGTACCTCAGAGAGGCTGTCTGAGCTGCAGAGTGCTTTCATAAAAGAGGTGAATATTGGAAATTGAATGTTGAGGACCCTTCTTCTTTAGAGTGGCTTGGCTGAATGCTCCAGGAGTGAAAAGCTAAACTTCTGCATGCGTGTGTGTGTGAGCGAGAGAGTGGTCCGAAAGGGCTAATCTCTTTTTAATGAGGATGTTGTTCAGAGACATAGCAGGTAAACTTATACATTCCCATGCTTTGTTAAGATTTGTTACAGCAGATCAAACGTGCTTTTAATTCGTCCAACGAGGTGAAAGGTACCTTTAATCGCAACCCAAATGAATCAGAAACTACTGGGCTTGAATTTGATTTAAGTTGATGTAGGTATTTAAATCCTCACTTGAACCAAAATGACCCTTTCTTTTGTTGATGGGCAGTGAAACGAAATATTAGATACCGCTGCTCATTTCATCCACTGTGATCTGTTTTCTCTGGCAAGTTAACAGAATCATTCAGTCCAACGTCTGCCACGTTTTACTGGCCTGCAGAGCGCCACATGAGTGATGCTGAATGTGTCACTGTGTTGGCTGATTTCTCCTTTGTTCACAAAAAGCTTGTTAGGCTTTTCTTGCTCTTACATATTGAAATAAGGCAGGTGCAGCTTTGTCTGTGGATTTGTCTTTGGATCCCAAAGCAAATGTTCCTCCCATCTTTCAGTTTTCAAATTCCTCTTCCTAATTCCTTCCTAAATGTATAGCTGTGTGAGTGCCAGAGCTTAAGAGTGCAACGTTGCAGAATAGGAACAGTCAGTACTTGTTTAGCTTTTTAACAGCCCGGCTCTCTTGAGATTTTGTTACATTTTCTAAGCCTCGTGCTAATTTGTAATCTTCCTTGTCCACTGTTTGCAGCAAAGCCCATCAGCCTGGTTGAGCGCTGCTGGTGTCGATCCACTATCAACACGGTTCCCCAGCGCTCCATCAAAGAGCTCAAGTTTCTCCACACGCCCAACTGCCCCTTCCAAGTCATGTAAGTAGATGAGTCTCATGTTGCAGGGGGGTGATTAACTTCAAGAAATGTGTTTCCTGGTGTAATTATCTGATGACTGTTTGAATGAGTCTGTCACTCGTGTGGCCTGTTAAAGTGGATTCTTTAAGATTTTTAGTGTGTCGAGGTTCATTTTTTTAGGCTGTAAAAAAGCAGGATAATGTAGAGTAACCGTTTTGTGACTGTGGCTATAGATTAGATCACACTTGATATCTGTGCTGTGCTTTTGCAAGTGAGCCTGTTCTCCTCAAACTCCCAGACATAGTCAAAATCACCAGATGTGGGGAAAAAATAAATTTACATTTAGAAACACAATAAAAATTTTAAAATGACACTGGCATGCATTAACTTCTCTGTTTAATGAACTCTACAAATTAATTTATGATTGCATATCTCTCTCTCTCTCTGAGAGAGAGAGAGAGAGAGAGAGAGAGAGAGAGAGAGAGAGAGAGAGAGAGAGATAATATTAATGTAATGCCAGTTATAACAGCGCACACATATCATTCAGGACCACTATCAGTGAGTACAAACTACAAAAGGGCTATGTTTGAAGTGTAAGCTATTCTTTCAGGTCTATCTAAGCCAATAGTCTTCTTTAACAAGAGGAAACAGAAATAAATGTAATACACTGTTGATGTGTGAGGTATGTGTGAGGTATGGTGTTAATATCCTTCTAGGCTTTCCTGAGTGAGCGGGCTGACTTTAAAACAACACAATCCACTCAGACAGAGGAAAGCGCTAACGGTCAGAGCTCGAGGGGGCCATTTATGTTTAGCAAAGGAAGCAATAATTAAGGGTCAAAGTGATTACCTTTGTATTTCTGCTGACCCCTTGTGTCCCTCATCTACTTTTTCTTTTTTCATTTCCCGCCTGAATCTGGTCAGCAACGCTGAGTATAATTTCACTGGTCTGGAACACATTAACAATAAAGAACCTTCCTTAATTTGTTAGCTATAGAAAATCTGGACGGCAGAAGCCTCAAGGCCAAAAGGCTAAAGGACTGGAGGCTCCTTCCAAAAAGAAGGGAAGGGGCCGGGGATGGTTGGAAGGGGTAACTGAATGGCAAAAGGTCAGGAAGGACAACCAGTCCTGTGGCTAAGCTACAAACTCCCTCTAACCTCCCTCCAGACAACTGCAGAGGAGTCAAGAAGTCATTCAGACACAGAGCCCGCAGAGCGCCGCTCTGATATCTCTATTGAGGAGCATGAAAGAAAGTGGGTAACATAACACCCTCTTTCACCGCCCCAAAAACGCCTCCCCCCTTCTCCCACTGTGTGCCCTCATCCCTTCATCCTAGCCTGACAACACCCCCCACCCAAACCAGGCCACCACGCTGTTGGTATTAACTCGCTGTGAAGTAATTACTACCTGCTGCTCGAGGAACTCCGGCCCTCAAATTCCAGCCAAGTCAATTAGGGTTTAGGTTCTCAGTTGGTCATCCAGACGGGCAGACAGATAAACAGGATGAAGTGAGAAACATCAAAATAACAGAGAGCTTCCGAGCTGATGAGCTGGCAACCCCTAATAAAACAAAAAAAGTGTGCACGTGTGTGTGTGTGTGTGTGTGTGTAGGTAGGGGGGGCAACCCCATGAGAAAAAGCAAACACAGATCCAGTTACGGAGCTGTTTGGCCTCCTGACGTTTGAAGCATTCAGGATCAGGCTGCTGCTCCTGAACTGCTCTTTTAAGTTTGAGGGGCCATTTGCTCACCTGCCTAAAAATTCAGTGAGGAATAAGGGAGGCGGTATATCAGAGGGGCAAGCAAGAGAGGGGGGCACAAATTGAATATGAAAGCAGTGTTTAATTTACAGCGATGTGTGACAGTCAGATGGAGGGAGGAGAACGAGGAGCAGCGAGGCACTACACCTCTAAGCTGTTAACTCTCATACACAACCTTTTGCCACAGAGGTGTGATATCCACATGTTTGGAGCAGGGTAAGACCCTATTGCGTGCCCCCTACGATCAACCCATTGGGTCTGAAATTCACCCAGAGTCACTGACTGACAACAGAACATCCTCTCCTAAATATCTGGCTTAGCTCTCTGTTAACAGACCAGACATCAACACACACTCTGCGACCACCCTGCAGCACCCCTGAATCCTGATTGGGAAATAATCCGGGTAGGAAAATTCAATATTTTGGAGTATGAAAGAAGAAAAATGTCTGTTTTTCTGAGTATTACAATTGTATATTTTATCTAACATAAAGTGTTGAGGGTCAAGCAACATTTCAGTTTCTGGTCAGGCTCATTTGGAGCGACTTCTAGTTTATTTAAAACTAATTTTAAAAATATGAAAAAAACACACTCATTTACATCTGCCCTCCCAAAAAAGACTAATATTTAAAAACTCTGTCTTCAAGAGGAGCATAAATCAGTGAATTACAGACAAAAAACAGAAACAGACAGAAGTCAAATAAATCAAATAATCAGACTTAAACAGTAGTGTGATTATATATATATTTTTAAAATATAGCCTTATACCGTAAGTTTCACCCTATAAACCCAAAAAGGATCTAAGAGTGGTAGCGAAAGTGACTGATTACTTAAACAAGCCTCTGATGTTGTTCCTTTTAAAAGTTTTACATGAAACCAGCCATGATCAAAAAGCCTTCCCACGTGTAAGGTTTGTGTCAGACTATGTGTGAAGACGTTTAGTGTGCCGTGCAGAGACAGCTTTACAAGTCATACAGCATGGTGTGATCTGCGATATCAGCCTCCCCCCCTCATCCGTCCTTGAGTAGAAACAGCGAGCTGTGATTTTTCACCGCCGAGCGGACGGTGACAGCCTGTTATGTGCAGTAATCCTGCAGCTTTAAGCTTGGATGTGTTTTTAGATGTGCAGAGATTTTTAGAGCTTATCTGAGGTGTATCTGAGCTCAACCCCCGTAGACCTTATAATCCTGGCATGTTTTCCTCATTTCACTTCTGATTTATTTATCAGCCGATAAAAACCATAAACAGTGAGTTGCTATTTTTCTTCCCATTATGGTTAAAAAAAGTGCAGGTTCACTTTTAATAATGCTGGTGTATTGTTGTTTTTACGGTGAGAACTTGTTGGAAGTAAGAATCCTCTGGTTTTAACTGGGGTGCTTTAAGAGTTTTGTTGCTTTTGTAAAAAAACTTAAATTTACTGATTTATTTCCAAGAGACCATAAATCACTAACAATAAGTAATACAGCCAAACAGCACCTATTTAAATAGGGACTGTACCCTGAAAACAAGAGAAGCAGTGAAGGAGGCTGGATGAGCTTCTTCAGGGATCCATTAAAATGCCGGTCACACTTTGTTGAGGTTACTGAGAGGTCTTGTTACAGTTTGGTTAACCGCACAGCCGAAGAAGAAGATAAAGCCTCTGTACTGTATAACACTGCAGGATGTTGAGCTACACAAGAGACCCAAATTTGAAACTGCAACCCTTACATGTCCTTGAAAATGATTTATTGCCTGTGAGTTTGCTTTGGGCTCAAACACTTTGATTCCTCGTTATCTCTGTTACTCCTCTTTTATGTGGAAACCGGGATAAGTGTGGAAAAAAATGTACTGCAGAAGCAAATGTAAACATGCGGGAGAATGTGGCAATAAAAACCCATCGCAACCGTCTGCCCCCAACTTTGAAAAACCACAGTTTGTTTTGGGGTTTTTTGGGTTTCTTTTTTGTTTTTTCATTTTAAAAAGCTTGTTTATATTCTGGTAATATAGAGAGGGTTTTTTTTTTAACTTGCTAAACTAGTACAGTTAATGCTAAATTATTGTTGTTTTTAAGCTGTTCTTTAACTTAAATAGTTTCTATTGTTCTCCTTTTTTGCCTTTTTCACCTCCTCGGGCAGCTAGCTACCAGCATGTGCATAGGTAGACACATTAAGGGGGTGTTCTTTGGTTCCTCTCTCAGCAAATTACCACAAACTTTAATTCCTGGATTCTGGTGAATTTTGTGGCACTAATTTGTACCTATTTTTGCATCAATTTCTGGTGAAGGTGTTTCTGGTACCAGGTAATTATTCAGCATATAATGCAACCAGATGCAACAAGACTCAGATGCATTCTGTACTGCTTTCAAATAACTCAACTTTTATCCTTTAATATTATCCTTCCTGATATTACACACATCTATCCTCTGTCTTGGCCCATCAGTGATTTGTTTCAATTGATAAACCCATGTTTATAATAGCTCACACAGATATCCTCCCCCACCATGTTCCAAACCATGTGCACATTCAAACAATGTCAGACATATCTGTGATGCTTTTAAGGAATCAGCAGTGTTACTGAGTTTGTCTGAAAACAAGAAGGTCGCACAACATTTCCTTAAGATTAAAATCAGAATCGGCTTTATTGGCCAACTACGTGCACAAATACAAAGAACTGGGCTCCATTTTTTTCTTTGCTCTCGATATAAACAGAATAGACAAACAGACAGTACATATAACAGCAACATGACACAGACAATAACACCATGTTGGTGGTACAGTGGTGCAGAGTGCAATGCTGCCGGAATAAATTACAGAATAAATAAAGGATGGAGAACTGGTTATTAAATGTACAATATGTACATGGGAACTCGACAGTGTATATGTATGTAGTATTTAGAGATGTACCACAAAGTGTGTACAGAGCTTGCTTTATGTAGTTAGCAAACTAGCAGCAGCAGTCTTAGTTATCAACATGCCTGCCTGCACAAGGCATCAGAGGAGACGCTGTGTTGCTGCTCAGTGACATCAGCACTGTTGCCTTACTGAGTAAAATTACAGTGTTTCTAAGCAATTCCTCTGCTTCCTTCCTTCATGTTTTCATTGGTGGAGATTTTCCCACATCCTACCTAAAATCTACACCTTGAGCTGCTGGATGAACAAATCTTCTCTCCATTTTTCCACCTGGTGCCGTCAGAAAACAAGGCTTAAAGTCAGCCAGTCCAAACAGAGACCGTATCATTAATCTATAGCAATTACATTTTGCAATTAATGTATATTTTTTTTACTGATAACTTAAAGCGAACAGCTTACCTGTTGCATGTTGAAAATGGAAACACAAACTAAACACTGTATAAATATAAAAATCAAGCTTTGTTTTCAAGGTTGCTTCATTTTGGCAGAATGAGTCGCGTAACCAAAATCAATTCATGCTTTTTTTCTTCCACAGTGCAAAGCTGAAGAGCAACAGGGAAGTGTGCATCAACCCTGAGACCAAATGGCTGCAGCAGTACTTAAAGAATGCCATTAACAAGTAAGAAACCCCCTCTATCTATCAACGAATGGCATGAGCATCGCTGACAAAGACAGAAATGAAATATGGTTCCCTTCCCCGCTAAGTTTAGAGCCTGCAAATAAACCACTGTTCAAAAAAAAAAGGCAGTTTCTCAGTTTCCTACTGACAATTAGTCTCTGACATTTGTGACATGGTTGATGTAAGCCAATGAGTTACTATCTGTGAAATAATGAGCATCAAGTAAGACCAGAGATAAATCTACCACTGGTATGTCTGCTTCCTATTTTCTCATAAGCACATCTGAGATAGTCAGCCAAATCAGAGCACTTACGTTATACTCAGACTAGTTAAAAAAAACAAAACAACTTTACACATAATTATCGTCACAAACTGCACATCTGTAAAAGTATGGTTCTGGTTGGGGACCAGCACAATGGGAGTAAAAACTATTCATAAAAACTGCAGTAGCTGTTTCAGTTTTTAATGGGCTATGCAGTAAATATGTGCCTTTCAAATAAAAAAAAAAAAAAAAATGTTCCCAACATGTCTGGTGGTGATTATCGCCAGGCTGCATGCCTGCTTCTTTAAACACTTAAAGTGCACAATGTGAAAACAAACAATAAAGGAATATCTGAGGAGTTACAAGACATTGTTTATTATTGTAGCGAAGGACTTCTGTGACGGCAGATTTTTTAAAATGTAGTCTTTTATAGGCATTGTCATAGTTCACTGAAGCTGGCATGTGGCGCAGCAGCAAATAATCCGTCATACACAACAAATATCAACAAATGTACGCCTTTTCACATTTAGACTAGTGTCGCTCATGGGCTTCTGCATGTTAACATGTTTTTAATTTTCACCATTTTGGCATATTCAATTAGATTTCATTTGACAGAAAACCTTTAAAACCAAAATGCACATAAGACACTTCCAACATTTTTGAAACTATTCTTCTTTAACATGTAGCTAAATGCATCCTAATCCAGCTGGTGGAAGTACGAGAGGTTAAGAGTTGAATATGCCTCACACATCATAACTGTCAAGCGAAACTTTCCACTTGTTGGCTGAAAAACCATGATCTTATAGCTTTTTTTCCACCAGGCATTTTGGGCTGACAATTGAGGTTTTACATCCACCACTGTTATGGGTTCTGTTCTACTTTTTTTTTTTTAGCCATTTTTACACTACATTGAGGAACTTAAAGGACATCAGTAGACAAGAATATTTCTTAATCAGAAGAACAGCGTTCAGTTCTGCTTACATGATTAAAAACACATTTGTCTAATTATCAATTAGTCTTTTATTATGAAAGATTTTGCAATGGGGAACAAAATGTGCCATTAGAGCACCATGTTAAATGCTAAAAATGAGCCTCTGAACTCCAATCTAGATATCTTATTAAACAAAAAAACATAAATGATTTATGAATGATTCACTTAATGATTAACCGGCCAATCCAGTAAAGCCAAAAGTAAATGGTCTCCCATTGTTCCAGCTTCACCTTTAGCCAATGCAAACTACCTCTGGATTTGCAAGTGATGCTTCCCAGACACCATAATTCAAGCACGGCAATCACAAGCTTATAAAATCATCAGACAAGTGAAAGATTTATGATTATAGTTAGGAATATATAATACTGCACGAGAAGGTTTTACAAACTTCCTGATCTGTCTTCTCTCATCGGACATAATTACATTTCCCTCATATGCACTTTTATATGAAAATGACCAGAAGTGCACACGAGACTTGGCATGAGAGTCGTGTTAAGTGTTATTTTATTCTAAAGGCAATAATGAATGGAAAAATCCTTTTTTATACTAATGTGTTTTTACAAGCACCAGAAACAGCCAAAAGATATAAGTTGAAAGAACATGAAGTGAGTTTGATATAAGAAATTCTGTGCTTACGAGAATGTGACTTGTATGTGCGCATTTCTTCATATATCCCTGTAAAATGAAACCAAAAATGTGTCTCTTTTTAAGAGCCTTTATTTTAAAAAATTGAAGCTAACATGTTTAGTTACAAAACTTACACTCATATATGATGCTCTTTGAAAAAGGCTGAAATGCTCTATGAGTACCAAAAACAACTTGTTCATCCTTTATACCAGCGATGCCCAGTGCATTCCCAGAGAAGATGAATTTCAAATGAATGAAGTCACATAAAGCTAGATAAGTTTTTAAACTGTGGTTCAACAATAACCCATTATTCGTTCTTATGATTTTTTTCATTATAAATTAAAAAAAGCCCTGCGACAGACTGGCGACCTGTCCAGGGTGTACCCTGTCTCTCGCCCCAAGACAGCTGGGATAGGCTCCAGCGCCCCCCGCGACCCTGGAAAGGATAAACGGAAGCAAATGGATGGATGGATGGATGGATTAAAAAAAAAAAGTTAAATAAAAGAAGTCCAGACAACAATATTTCTATCATTATCATTAAGGTTCACTGATGCTGAGTCTGAAGGAAATATGTATGTAAATATAACTGTGCCAGTTAAATGAAAGTGTATTCAGTTACATAAATTCATCTTAATACCTTCTGGATCTTTCTCCAGGGTGAAGAAATCTAGAAGACGCGCTAACAAGAACAACTAAAACACAGGGGGAGTCATGTATGCCATCCAGCCTGGTACTCCCGGGTTGAACCTCTGCACCTCCCTGTCACTGCTATGGATGTATGCACACACGCTGTATGTACCCGTCCAACTCTCTGGACAGCTTGCAGAAGCTGCACTCCATCCCCAGCACCATCCACCGAACCCTTGGGACGTCCAGTTGTTTCCCATTCACCTTATCCGGCAACAAATCTTAGCACGAAGTGCGATCTCACCTTGGAATGACGGACACATGTTGATGTCAAAAATATGTGCTGAGTACTGAGTGAATGGCGTGAGAGTGTGTGTGCATTTGAATGTTGCTTACACGAACTCTGATTGTGTGCCTGTATATAATATTTTCTTGCTTCACACAGCTATAAAGGAACAATTCTAGCTTTCTGTCTCGTGCAAGGCCTTGTGAGTAATGCCACCATCATTTCAAGTCAGATTAATTTTTAATCAAAGCTGCCAACTGAGGAAACAATATTCCCATCAGCTTCCCTGGAAGAATTGCAGTTGGGACTATGTTGCCAGTTCCTGTCCTTTTATATCAAAAAATGTGGTTTGGAAAAATGAAGATGTGTCAGATTTAAAAACACCAAAGGAAATTTTTCCATGTCAAATTGATCATGTTCATGTGACTTCTCCTCAGAATGATATCATATATTATTCTAGTTTTAATGTCTACATAACTCAAAGAAGGATTTTGGAGGTAGGCTTTCCACACATAAAGGCTTGTTGTGTTTTGAAGTGAAAGTGGCATTACACTGAGAGTGAAGGCTCATGGGATAGATTCAGGGGCTGGCAATTGGGGCAACCCATCCACAAGCTTTAGTTAACTGTAACACGGCAGAGCTCGCCAGCACAGGTCTAGTTGTTTTTGAGCTTGATGCAGGAGCAGAGAGGAAGCTCACACAAACTACTAAAAAGCATGCACTGATCCTATGGTGCTATATGTTCAGTATAAGGAGTCAGAGCCATTGACATAACAGTTTTTTTAGTGATGATTTTATGCAAGATGGGCTGTCTTGACCCTTAGTGTCAGGCTTAAAGGGCTGTTGTTGGAAGCGAAAAATGAAATGGAAAGCCTATTCTAAGCTGACGTTAAGGCCACACTGTACTGATAGAGACTATAAAGAAGTAAAACACTAATCAGTGCGTCCCAAAAAGTTGATCCTGTTCATCTGGACGTCTGAAGAAGTCACTTGGATGAGTGAAGAAACGTTTCTCCCACTGAAAACGCTACGTCCAGATGAACAGAATCAACTTTTTGGGATTTCCTTACCTGGATGATTGCGCATGGATGAAGACACTAATCAGTGCAGCTTTTTTTTTTTTTGTAGCTGATTGAACTTATTGGTTAAGAGAGACCAAATATTTATGCACCACCAAGAAGCACATCAATTCTACTTCATGGATTTTTAGGTAAAATAGGTAGGTCGTCATTACAATTCAGGACAGTTTTACACTTTGTCAAAAAGGACCATGTGACAACAGAAGAAGTTAGATGCAATGTTTTCATACCAACACCTGTCCTGAGTAGGAATGAAAAGCTACTAAGTTCTCCAAATAGCTGAACGATAAATGCCTCAAAAGGAATGCTCATGGTGGCAAAAATAACATTTTTAATGATCAGTTTTTTTTATATATATGTGAACCACTTTAAGATCAAATGTTTTTTTTTAATGTAATTGTTTTATTTTTATATTGAAGATAATCCTACAAAATGTTTTTTAATGAAATGTACAGCAGGCAGAAGCTACTAAATGAAGGCCGTTCATTAAAGTGCTAGAAACAGCATCTGACTTCATTTTTGAGGATTTATTCAATATTTCACATATATGTAAAAGTCTGTAAGTATGTTATGCGCGGTATGCGACACAGATATTAATATTGCTTGCATTTTCTTTAGAATGTAGAAATGCTGAGCAACTTAAATGTTGCTGTCTTGAGTTTATTGATACTGTTCGCTTATCAGCTGCAGAGCGTGTGAGCTGAATAAAACCCAATCCAGCCTGCAGTGATTGAAAACAAAAGCCACAAGTCAGGAAACCATTCAGCTCAGCCCACCATTTGTCCCCATCAACCTCATGATTTTGAGTTTTTTATAGTTTTACTTAAGTTGATATATGATGTGTCAAAAGAACCGCTGAGACAAAACAGAATAAAGAGTAAGAGTTTAGATCAGCCAGCATGTGCTTTCAATCTGGACACTCCCAGCACCCCACAGGCTTTCTTTTCAGGTTCACTCGACTGCTCCCATGCCGCAAAATTGCTTTGTTTTTTTTTGTTTTGTTTTTTTTGAGGGGGGGGTCACCCCCATAAATTGCTATGGAAGTCCAAGTGCTTGTGGTCATTGTTATCGTCTATCGTCTTTTGTTTTTTATGGTCTATTTACTGACTGACAGGTTACCGGCGGTAATCTTATCAATTTGGAGCTAATGGTGCAACAATCCTGTAAGTGTAACTCATTTCTCATTACTCTAATGGCCAAGAATCTTTCATAATTATACAAATTTGCGTAAACACCATTGCTCAATAAAAGTGTGCTATTTTCCAAACGCCCTGATATGCAAAGATAAAGGTTAGTGTGTTAAACCACAACGCAGTCCATAATGAGAAGATTAAATATTTCATCTGTAAAACAAAAAGTCCAGATTTTTCATCTATAATGTGATTATTATCTAACTAGCAGGACTAACTTTGTTAAACTAATAAGAAATATGTTAAACAAACTTTTCAACAGCATACGCTCTACGTTTACCTTATTAAGATTGATGTAATATAATAAGTATTTAGTCATATTAAATAGACTTTAAGTGCTGTTAAATTAGTCCCGTGGCCCCTGTGGAAACTTGACACCTGTGCAGTGTCAAAGCCACTCTCGCTAACCCATCAACGGAGCATATTTTGTGGGATCAAATATATATCAGACAAAGCTGTGTGCCAACACCGTTATCACTGTGCAATTATATTTTTCAAGGAAAGTTTTTGGTTTTTTTGTATTTAGACCAAATATATATTCAGGGGTCACATTTACGTGCCATTAGTGTGTTACTAAAATAACTGAAGTGTGTTTTACTTAGGCCCCCAAGACAATGTGAAATGACTTCATTTCTTTTGAGGCAGCTTCTGACACATGTTCTTCTATACATAAGATGTATTAGAGTATTACGCTGTATTTTCACTGATTGTAAACCAACAGGCAGTATTTTAGCTTTTATATCAACCCTTTTTCAATAAACCTATATCAAATAAAGTGCAGTTATACGGGTATTTCTCATTAATTCTTTGTGTTTATTGTTCGTTTAAAGCTGCAATATCTGATTTCTGAACAACAGTGAGGTGGAGGATGGAGCCACATTAGAGCTGAGATTGTGTCCCCAGAGATAAAGCTTAGCATTCACTCTTCTTTTTGGCTATTTCACCTCTTTTAAGCAGCCTGTTCAATGCAGGACTGATGCGCTGCTCTTCTGGCTCACCCAACAATCCACCTCTGTTAAAAGTACTGAGATGGATTGTCGGGCATTGTTGTTGCAGCTTTAAGCCTGCAGAGCTGAACTGATGTCTGTATGAAAAGGACAGCTGGTGTGACGGGTCTCACCACACTAGTCACCAGCAAGACCTCTGATGGATCTGAAAACAATTCAGCCAGAAGGAGCACTGTGCCGTTTTTGTCTGGTGCAATCAACAAGCATTAAAGTGAAATAAGAAAGTTATATCAACAGAAAATAGCATTACATGGTTGCTTCAGGTTGGAGGTTTACAAAAGAACAAAGACATTGGGGTTGTAGAGTAAATAAGATATGAATGTTAGGGTTTAAAAATCGAATTATGATTAGAAACTCCAGTGAAAAAATGGGGAAACACAATGATGTTAAAAATAGAGAAATTATAACCAAAAAGATCAAATGTTTGATAATTATCCATGAGTGCTACTGGAAAGTTAAAACAATTGTTTGTTTATTTAACCTCTGAACACATGACTTACATAATTTTGTAGATGCTGCCTATGAACGATGCAGCATTTCTGTTTGTATGCTTGATATGATTTAAATTTTTACTTTGCAGTGGGTTTTTTTCCCTTGACATTTTTTATGTATTTGCTTGTATGGTGTCTCATGCCCTGTGTAAAAAGAAAGAAAAGAAGCATAGACAATATAAGCAATCCCAGCAATGTAAAATATTATGAAAATATTTACTGTGAAAAAAAACAACATTAGTGTGACATTAGTGTAATGCAAACAAATACAGTCTGAGTTCAAACTCTACATAAAATATGAGATTTCATATAGTGGTGGGTGGGGTAACATGAGTTGTAGGAAAAATCTCTAATGGTGTTTTTAATCTAATTTTTAATCTAATGGTGTCAATTTCCAGCAGGCAGAAAATAAAGAAGGTGTTGGGTTTATTTGTATTTTTGCTGACCAGTTGTATCTAATGTGTCCATTAGATACACTGACTTAATCGGTAGAAGGTCAGAACCAGTTGTGCTCCACTTTTCTTTTATGCCCAATTTAGACTTCTGTAGGGAGCCTTTGAAGAGTCTATGACATAACCCAGATATGTAGCCATTATCGTTACTCACAGTTAGACTTGTATGTGGTTGTTAAATAGTGTGGCCATGTACCGAGGCGTCATATGCAGAGACAACCAATAGAAATAAACAAAAATGCTGAGACGTCTGTTTTTTTTCCTACTGAATCCCTGATTCTTTGTTATGATCAGTTTTTAGGTTTTGGGGGGGTTTTTTTTGGAGGAAAACATATTTGTCTGTCAGGTTTTTCCACTTCTTCATACAGTGCCTCACATCCATTTTAGTAGTTCCTGCAATCTGATAAGGATAAGCAAAAAAGAATGGATGGTTGGATGAATTTACTGATTAGTACAATCATGATGGTGTCATTCATCTGAATACATACTTATTTGTATTTTTTAATTGCAGGATGCGTCCTCAGCATAAATACAAGCTGCAACTAGAAAAATGTCCTTTCAAATTGAGAATTTATTTTTCTCAAAAACTGTCATAAGTAGTTACTTGCCCTGTTTGATGCTAATATTAAACGGCAGTGCCACACCTGAGATAGGTGGAATAAGATGAACCACAGACCGCGTAAATCCTCTCCCAGTGGAAAAAAATAAACACTAGAGACCATGCTTCCTGTTTCAGGTCCACAATTTAACCCGCTCAAATGGAAAAGCAAAACCAGAACCGCACACAAACAGCCTTGCATTGCCTAGAACAACCACCTTTAGACTCAATGAATAATGCAAAGGGACTATCATTTAACATTTTCCACCTTACAACTGAAAAATGCTCTGCAAATTTGGGGAGCGATAAAGAGGAGCACGGCACATGTAATGCCCATTAGCATCCCTGTCTGATATTTTAATACCTGAGGTTTTAGAAGTATTCTTTTGTGCTGGTTCATTACTCGTTTGCAGCACCAGGGAGTCCGTGTAACTTTAAAAAGCTGTCAGCTCTAATAAAGTGGAACCATGTAGAGCGGATTAATTTCATGGTGCAGCTCTCGCCTCTGACCTCTGCGTAGATACACATGAGGAACATGAGACATGGTTTGGACGTGGACCAAGCGGTTTAGAGGGTCATAGTTACATGTTTGGGCCTTTTGGGCACATTCAGAAATGATTATGGGATTTTTATACTTTGCTTACTCAGCTGAGACCCAGACACAATGGAGGTGGTTGACATATGCACAGACTTTTTTATAAAGATGTATTCAACTCAGCTAAAGAATTTGACAACCAAACATTAAGCGGCCTCAGGTCAGCGTGTGAGATATTTTTAATAAAGCTAGATAAAACATTACTAGCCAGTTGTGACTCATAAAATGTGTCCAGAGGGCTAATTAAAGTCTGAATCAGACGTGCATTGTCCAACCAAGAACAATACAAGCACAGATTGATGGAGAGACATAGCAACAGATGAAGCAGTAGAGTAAATGTTGACTCAAATGGTTCAGGGAAAAGTGGACCTCACGAACAGTTCAAGGAGGCACTGAAGGATATTTGACATGGTGAACAAGATACGGCAAACCAATTATATTACATATGTGGTGTTACATGTTACCATAAAAGCTCTGTAAGTTGTCTGTAAGATCTATAAATGACTCAGGAACTGTTTTGACTCGAATTCATGAAAATATTGACAGTAAGTACAAATGATTCTTGCACTTATTCGTACCTGCTTCTCTACCATTCCCAGTGGAGAGCTCCATGGTGTTAAAGGTTTCAAATACACAAAGAATATAAGCACAACGTTTCTTTCTGCGTGGAGTTTGCATGTTCTCCCCGTGTTTGCAGGGGTTCTCTCCGGGTACTCCGACTTCCTTCCACATTCCAAAGACATGCAATTAGTGGGGTTAGGTTAATTTGTGATTCTAAATTGTGAATGTGAGTGTGAATGGTTGTCTGTCTCTTTGTGTTAGCCCTGCGGCAGACTGGCGACCTGTCCAGGATGTACCTTGCCTCTTACCCTAAGACTGCTGGGATAGCCTCCAGCCCCCCATCCGACCCTGACAAGGATAAGCGGAAGAGAATGGATGGATGAACAAACAGAATCAAATTAGACAATAGGATATGACCCTGAAAAACATTAACCATACCCAAAACTAGATATCCCTCAGTATTAAAGGGAAGGCTATTTCACTGCACCGTCCCTTCTGTCTCTTATAAATTACCATTCAGTAGCATAAATAGCTGTGTGGAGGAATATTAATCAGACACTGCTGTTTGTTTTTGATAATGCTGACGTATGCTTCTATTCCTTTACTGCATTTGCAGTAAATATGATGTTCAGTGAAACACCGAAAATGTAAACCATTTTCTTCTGTAAATATCACGACCTTCGCACAACAGCAACCACATTGAAAACAGCCGTCAGCATAGAACAGCCTTCAACTTAAATCACCTGAGACAGAGAACATAACCAGGCTGGACAACAAATTGCTCGGCTGATTTGGTTTCGGAGGTTGCAGGTAATCCAGCGTGATTTGAGGTTCTCATCTATTCATCTTTGAACAACTTAATACCCAACCAGCCGAGCTGGAGTTAATAGGAAGCACGTGGGCTATAAATCCACCAGAGTGTGTGTGTGTGTGCACGTGCATGTGTGTGTGTGTCTATATGTGCATGTCCTGCTGTATGGAAAGAAGGCCAGAGAAAATGAGACGTCATGGACGTCGTGCTAAACATGCACCACTGACTGATTAACATGTTTAGAGGCTAAATGTAATGTACATCCAAATAAACACACACATTGAATGTTTGTGCTTTGATGTGCAAATGTAACTAAATACAGAAATATGTAAATGCACTATTCACTTTGTTCTCAGTAGTTAGACTTCAAATATATAAATATAAAAATGCTTCTCTTGTATTTGTGTGATAAATAGAAAACTGAGGGCGGCAGTTAGCTTAACTGTGCTTAGCATGAGGTCAGCAATCGGAGGAAACGTAGCTCCATTCAGTTTAAAACGTTTCTTTTACTTTATTGGAAGCTATGTGCTGGAGAGGTGCAGTGACTAATAGGAGCCTTATTATTACCTTCAACTTGAAACCAGTGGAGCTCTGTTAGCTTTATAGATTTTTTTTTATAGATGCATTTATAAATGTTTTATAGACGGTTCTTTCCATTTTTTCCCCTGTTACTATACATCCCTACTGTCATCTTGAAAAATCACAGTAGCTGTAGCATTTTGCAAAACATCAACAGCTTTCAACCGCAACTAATCAACATCAAAACCTGACGTTAATGTGATTAGAGATGCAACGGTTTCTTAGAGTGATGATGAAGGCTCACAGTTAAGCAGTCAGCTTTCCTCATAATTGTATTTAAATCAGTCTTCATCAGAAAACGTTTTTATTAAAAGAAATTTTAATATACATCATTCCTTGCAAAGCAACAGTACACTGCACACTCCTGGGATTCCTTCGGTAACCTATGCATGACTGCCTCGAGTAACTGATTGTGTCGCGACCCCCTCGACGTCGTGCAAGCCTTAGTTACCCCACTACACTACAGACAATCAACTCCAGGCCTAAATGTGCAAAAACCAACAAACACTGCCTCCCAAAGCCTGACGATGTCTGAGCAATGGACAGTGCCATTGTGCAGGGAGAGCAATAAGGATGAAAGAGTCCACCATTCCTCCTGCCACAGAAACCACATATCCCACAAGACATTTCTTCACTATCAAATCAAAAGGCATTAATATAAACAGCTCCAGGGGATTCTGGAATGGCCTCAAATCCATCATGGCTGAGTTCTCAGTGTTTCTTTAACCTCACAGGGGAGAAAAAGGTCACCGCATCACTTGTAGAAACAGGTTGATCAGTCTTTCCATACAGGGACATCCCTTATGAGAGACAAAGGAGAGCAGAGGAAGACGAGGAGAAACGAGAAGAATACAATCATTATTTGTCAGCAATGACTTCCAATTGTTCCACAGCAAAGAAAGGGATGTGATACATCTTTGTTTATTAGCATATTCTGGGAAAGAAAACAGCCCCGAAAGAGAAAAAAAGGATGTCATCATTCACGGCTCATTTTGGAAGACATCACGTACAAAAGGCTCACAATGACCCCCGTTAAATGAGTCGTTTCACTGTGATGCAGGACTATGCAGACTGTCTCTTTGTTGCCTGGTTCAGACTGCTCTTCTGGCATTCAACAGACAAGCATCATTAACGTAGTGAAGAGCTGACTTCTCAGCTATTTCCTTTTGGAAGGCAGAAATGCCCTGCAGGCAATTACTACTGAACCACCACTGATTTCACTGCAAAAGGACGCAAACAGTTCCACGATTTAGTCAACATCTGAGACATAAACTTGCTTAGCGTTTACATGCATTTAAAAGCGTCATTCATCGTTTAAGAATATAAGGCGTTGTTTTTGGCCCATCTTAGAGCTCATTGTTTGTTTTAACCCTGCAAATAATGAACAAACACATTCACATTTTCTTTAGAGGGCAACAGTAACGCTCGTTATTTATAGTATATAATGTTATAATAACAAGACGACATGTAAATACTTTACATTGCAATATGATTTAAGGGGAAGTACTACCCTATTAACTGTGCTGCATTCATTTTACATTACAGATCACCAAAATTGGACATTAGAAAATTGGAACCACATTGCCTGGTCTGGTAAGTCTTGATTTCTGCTGTGAGATTCAGATGTTAGAGGGCTGAATTTGGCGTTAACAGCAAGAAACCTTGGCTTCGTCCTGACTAGTATCAATGGGTCAGGCTGGTGATGTGTGTAATGGTTTGTGGGGTATTTTTTGGCACACTTTAGACTTCTTAGCACTAGTTGAGCATCATTTAAACACCACAGCCTACCTGAGTTCTGTTGCTTGCCATAACCATCCTTTATGACCTATTTCTGATGGTTGCCTCCAGCAGAAAAATGCACCATGTCACAAAGCTTAGATGATCAAAAACTGGTTTCTTGATCATGACAGTGAGTCATGTAATTCTCAGTGTAATTAATTGGCCTCCACAGTCATCAGATCCCAGTCCAGGAGGGGACCTTTGGGATGTGGTGGAACGGGAGATTCTCATCATGGAATCTGACAAATCTGCAGAAACTGTAATGATATCAGCATGGACCAAAATCTCTGAAAAAAGTAGTTCTGAAGGGTGTCCAACCCAGCATTAGCAACTTGTACCTTATATGATGAGCTGTCAAATTGCACACTGTTGTAGACAAACATTTAAGAGTCATTAAAATAGAAAATATACCTCAACCAACTACTTAAAAAGAGCATTCTGTGGCATTTGGCTAATAGCCAAAGCAGATTTTTTATTTAATTATTTATTTATTTATTATTATTTTATTTTATTCATTCTCATTTAAATGTCAACAGTTTACAAAGTGTTCAACTTGAGGTGTTGTATGTTGATTAATGACTGATGTATCCAATGAAGGAGCTACACTTATGAAAATATGAGTCATGCAACCCCATAATTATGATCAGGTTTGATACGGTTTTATATTCCTGTTATTATTTTAAGTGAAAACTCACCCATGTGAATAAAATATGATTTATTTGCTCATTATTTGTGTTCATAAAAAAAAGAAAGAAAATGATCACCTTTGTTTTACTTTATTTGTAGTGAAACTGGTTTCATCTGTTCCAGTCCTAAATCCTGAGTATGTGATAAAAGATGAACATCACATTTTTTTTCTACAAAAAAAGCAATTTCTTACAGCATAAATGCGCAAGAGCATTTCAGATCCAAGCTTTTGGGAGCAAATTTTCTCTGAAGTCTGATGAACCACTGAGAACAGAGTTCAAGCAAGACTGCCAAACACTTCTCAGAAGCACATCATAATTTACTCCAGGTCTTAAACAACACGGGTGCTGCTTTTTCTGAGTCTCCTTCTTGTTTATCATCAACCTGTTTGTATTATTTTACTCACGATCTGTTGCGCTATCGAGTTTCTAACAGGATTGCAACTTTCTGGCAGCATCGGATATGATATAAATATTGTCTGTGGTGCTTTAAGAAGCTCTCCAGCTCCCCATCAGATGTTGTAGACGCTGCAGTTGGACGGAAGACAGATTTTCTTTATTCTTTTTCCTTTTTTTGAGGCTGAAATGTTTAAAATGCACGGAAAGAAATGTTGTACAACACGAAATGTAATTCCCCTTCATAAGTAATCGGTAACTGCTATGTTGAAACATGTTGCAAAGGTAAACCCTTAAGTGGCTTGGACTTGAGTTAGATCTGGTTTAAAGCCAAGTTAAATGAACGTTAATGTTACTGAATGTGCCAGTTCCTGTAAAACCAGAAATCTGAGCACTGTAACGACAAGCTGGATTTTTCCTGCACAGTTTTCTAAGGCTTTGGAACATAAACAGGCACCCAGCATCTTATTATCAGTGTGGTTGTCGGAGTACGACATCAGATTATATTGGACTGGACTTCTTTGGCTGACCCTTGAGAGGTTAGGTTTTTCTCATACCCAGTATGGAGCTCTGACTGTGAACTTGCTCTACTTGGGAAAAAGGGCAAAGTGAAATCCTGACATGTGTTTCATAAGTTTAGGTCTCACATGGCCTCATTTTGTAGGTGTGATGTTAAATACAGTGTATGGACTCCTGGGCAGGACACAGATACCAAGGGAAGTGACCAGATGTAAACACATATAACAAAGCTGCCCCCGGAGACCTACCAGTTATTTAATCAACTCAAATCAAAGTTCAACACGTGGAATTCCACACTGACTAAACTGTTATAATCACTTTTTACATGAAGACTTGTGATTTTTACATTTTGCAGAAACTCTCACAAAGTGTTTTCTAAAAAACCTGAATCTTAAGTATGCAAACACAGCGCACAAATAGTTTGTGTATTCATCTGGTATCACTGCTCTGGTTTGAGCTGATCTAATCAGAGCTGCTGCTGCAGCAGCAGCATCAAATCTAGAGATGCAGGTTTGTTAACTGGAAGGTCACCAGTTCAAATCCCCCTGAGAAATGTGGGTGGAAAACACACAGACACTTCTCCATTACCTCACCAACAATACTTGTAACCCTCATCTATTACAGCACAGCTGGTCAGGAGCCAGTGTGTGTGTCGTAAAGGACGGCAGCCAGGTGTGTATGTGCTGAAAAAATAATGATGAAGGCATCAAAAACAATTTCCTAAAATGTACGAAACCTTAAAATTGTTGACTATATGCGATGGTGGTGTTGTGTTGCACTGAATAAAATATTTCCAAACTCAGAGAAACAGACCACAGATAACCAGGCAACGTATGCAAATCGCAAGGGTGGGTCTTCCTGTACTGTCTAGTCTTGTGATTTGCAAATGTCTTGAATGTACTGTTGGTCTTTCCCAAAGAGACTAACTGAGTGTGTAGGGATCACACTGTACAAAACACCCACGTCTGAGGCAAAAATCCAGCATGACAAAGACACCATTATAACATATCTCACATGAAAGTGCTATTAGGTATGCACACACAGGCACGGCTGTAGTGTGTGTTATATTATACTGAAAATATCACAAAAATTACAAACCCCTTTTTCAAAAAACTTGGGACACTTTCTAAAAACTCCAATAAAAACTCAAATCTGTCATTTTCAATTCAATTTTCAATTAAATTGTATTTATATAGTGCCAAGTCACAACAACAGTTGCCTAAAGGTGCTTTATATTAAAGTAAATACCCCCAATTTGGTAATTCACTTTGACTTTCATTTAACAGGCAAATGAACAAAGAAAAGATTATCAGTGTTTTCAATGAACTCAATTCTATTTGATAAATTGCACAAAATTGATATATGGTTTCGTCTTTGCATGGTACAGTTTTAGCATGCATTTCTTGATATTTCCGCACATTCAGCGATGGTTTTCTTT
>VOQK01021838.1:55989-66023 GCA_015052645.1 Benitochromis conjunctus
ATGGTTTTCTTTATGGACGTTGATTTGCCTCAGTGTGCCGCAGGAATCAATTTCTAAATGTGTTTATGTTTAACAAATAAAACAAACACTTGAATCTTTTCATTGCCCTTTTGCCTGTTAAATAATTATTCAAGTGCATTACCAAATTGGGGATTTTAGTTTTTATTGCAGTTTTGAACTTTTATGGAAATAAAGTTTCAAAGATACAGGGGAATGATAAATAAACTGTTGAAGAAATAAAAGAGATAAAAAGGGGTAAAACTGAACTGAAACCACTCAAAATATAGCTTATCAACACAAGAAGTTAGCTCAACCTGATCTAAACATCCGTTTTCTTCCACTTATCCAATTCCAGGTCACGGGAGAGCCAGAGACTATCCCAGCTGCCATAGGGTGAGAGGCGGCCTACACCCTGGACAGGTCATTAGTGTGTCACGGGGAAACACGGAGAGACAGACAGTCATTCACACTCATATTCACACCTGTGGGAAATTTTAGAATAATCATTAACCGAACACCAATAACAGCATGTCCTTGGACCGTGGGAGGAAGCTGGAGTACTCTGAGAGAATATCCGACATGCAAATTCAAACCGTGGACCTTGCAGTGAGGAAACAGTACTCGGCACTGTGTCACCAGCTGTGCCACTGTGCTGACCTAAATAAATAGGAGCAAATGCAGCCTATATACCACCAAAGCAAACTATCATCAATTCAAAACCATGGGATAATTGCTAAATTCATTGCAAATAAACCACTTCCCACCCTCCCCATCTTTGAACACAAAGTAATTTCCCTATGAGCAGGTTCTCTGGAGGTTATCGGACCATATATTTTAATCTGAACATAAACTAAACCCTTAAACTTAATCCTACCAGACTATTAATCTTACCATGAACCTTTCTCATTTTAAATCCTCTTCATTGTTTTAACCCTGTGAAATAATTAATATGAACAACTGAAGGAAACACATAAATCAGCACAGTCAAACATCTCAACTTCAGTTCAGTATACATAAAACACGATGATTCCCAATGTGTAGGTTCTATTTACAACCTGCAGCTTCAGCGGGTTAAAACACTTTCTAAATAATCTCAGGCAAAGATGTTGACTTTGGGCTTTGCAGCAACAATGGTGGGGCACCTCCTTACAAGGAATCCATGAAACGTTGGCTATAAATAAGAATGGAGCTTTTCCCCCTGCACCCATCAGTCATGAGAAATTTTCTCATGACTGATGGCTGATAGCTTGACAGTTTTACATTAGCGACATTAAGCTGACATAAAGTGAAATACAGACCTCTGGGTCTGATGGTCAAACGTGATTCATAACATATAAATCCCTCTTCTCATGAGAAACACTGATTATAACACAGAGATGACCACACACTGTATATGCACATGAACTGTACCAACATAAATACTTTATTCGTACTATTTTATGGTGCAGAGTTTAGCAATATGCAGCCAGTAGGTAAATAACTTGATATGCTCTATGAAAATAGACTTAGCTGTGACTTACCTACTCTGGTTAGATTAGACACAGAATTTGACAAAAAGAGAGGGATGTGATATAGGTCAGGGGTTGTGGAACAGCCTTGGGTGGCATATTTCTTTGCTTTTCCCTGCAAAATCATCCCGCGGGAAGCCATAAGGAGACCTAGAATAGATAGATAAACGCACAGTGACCTCTCACTACACCACTGCGACCTCAAATCTACACACTATTCCCCTGCTGAACATCAGTGTGCACTGGGAAAAAGCTGGTGAGAGATTTTTATGATGAATTTGTATTTGCAGAGATAGGGGCAGATGGTGGTTTAGGGGGTTGTAGGCAACCATAGCCATGGGAGAAATTCAAGGAATGTTCTTGCTGGTGTGAATCTAGTTAAAAACTCATTTAATATGTCTGACATCTCCAATACTCATTTTCCACTTATTTTACTCACTATCCATCCTTACATCCATTTTTCTTGACCAAATATCCAAATTAGGGTTGTTGGGGAGCTGGAGGACGTGCCAGATGCTACAGGGTGACGGGTGGGGTACGTTCTGAACATTCAGGAATTAATAAGTATGTTTTTGGACTGTTGGAAGGAGCCAACACAGGCATGTGAAAAACATAGAAACTCCACACAGAAAAGGTAGTAACAAGCACTGAATTAGAAACGTCAGTGCTAAACACTGTTCGTTTTACTCTGCTTTTGATTTGATTGATGTCTGCTAGTGAAGAACAAAATAGTTCATTAGGAGTACTGAAGGTAAGCTAGATGGATGTTCAGCATTCATCTTCCTGTTTGTCTCAATTCAGTACAATTCTGTTTTATTCATATAGCACCAAATCACAACAACAGGCACTTTATGAGGTAAGAACCCTACAATAATATACACGTACTGTTTTTTTAATATGATGTTTTCTTATTTTACACTGCTTTGGATTTTCTGAAATCATCCAAGGAAATGCACAGAATTCCTTAGCGTGGATTGCTTAGGGTGCATGAGTGACAGGTGTCGACGCGCTTGTCTCTCGTTCACTTTGAATCGGATGGTTTGGAATGTGGATCCAGTGCTTCACTTTGCTTTGCCTGTCCTGAAGACTAAACAAAAGTTCAACTTTTCAAATGCCAGTGCAGGTGACACCCAATCAAGTCACACTGAAAATAGTCCAAAAGAAGAGTCTAAATGGACGTTCATCAATAGGCATCCAAATGAAGCCAAAGTTGATCCGTGGCAATGAGGATGATGATGAACATTCCTGAGTACTGAAGCTTTGAGCCTGTGGTAAAGGGTATTTGTGGAACCTGTCACTTGATTTTAGTCACCCAACATCTGAATTTTCTGAAGCTCATAATGACTGGCTCTGTCATGGTCCTGGGTCTGCAACGCAGTATTATTTTTATAGTTTTTGATTCCTTTTAGTTCCCTCTTATGTTTAAAGTTTGAATCAGAATGAATGTGTGTTAAAAAGCTTCACAAATGCCTAATAGTAAGACTAATAGTAACTCTGGGTCCTCAGCACAGAGACCCTCATTTTATAAGTAAAATACCACTGCACTGTGCAATGATAACAACACCACTATCAACGCTTGACCTAGTTTATTCTAACGTGGATTATTTGAAACATTTCTGGGTACTTAAAGTTCCCAGTTAATGGACACATGAGTGCATGCAATTCATTTGGAGTGTGTGCGTTGTGTATGGTTTGTATTTACTGTGTACGTGAGCATGTATTTATAAAGCACTTTTAACAATACAGCACAAAACAAAGTACTTTTTAGAGAACACGGGACATAAACAGAACAATTATCAGACCATCTCTCAGATATTGAATAGACATGAGGGGAGGGAGCCTGCAAGCAGCGCAAGGTTGGCCTAAAGGGGATTTCAGAAGCCCACAGGAGGCCACTAAACCAAAATAAAGACCGCTGGTGTTTTCCCCAACCCTCCAGCGCTTGTGCAGTCCTCAATAGATGGTCACTTGTAAACAGCTGGTAGATCCATAACTTTAATCACAAGCCGTCGCTGGGGCTCGACAGAGACAGCATTTGAGATGTTGCCTGTCGCTACCACAGGAAAAGCACTTCAGTAAATTCAAGGGTGGACCAGATCAGGTTGCGACCAGCAAATAGAGATGGAAATCTGAATGAGAAATGTGAAAGGTCACAGCTGTGACAGTCGTGAAAACAACGCATTCTTTGTTTTGAGAAAAAGTGCTTTGACATGTACAAGCTGCATCAGAGACAAAAGTAATTGTGTATGGTGAGCAAAGACAGATCTGGGAGTCTTTTTCTGAAAGAAAACTTGTCGTGGAGTATGGTACTCATCTGATTGTAATCATAAATCCTTCACTTCCATGAGAATATTGAGATATAAAATATTTTTCTGGTGATTCTATCAGCTTGTGTTGCCAGGCTACAGTCACAACCTGAATTATGGTATCTGGGAAGCATCAAATTATAAATCCAGTGCTGGTTGGAACTGGCCAAATATAAAGCTGAAGCACTGGGAATCTATTCACAGGAAATCCAAGTTTAGGACATTGTTAATAACTTTTATTAGTATAATTAATTGTTACTTCAGGACATTGTTACAACTGCTCAACTGCTTTAAAAAAAAAAAAAAAAGAGGCAACAGTTGAGATGACCGCTGTGCCAAAAATCTTAAATAAATAGCATTATTGATCGCACTGCTGTGGAAAAATTTCAGATGATTTACTTTCCTTCTTATTTTTGTTTTTGCATTTAAGCAAGTCACACAAAGGCAATGTCTTTTCCCTAAGTAAAATAAAGTGAGTTTATTTGAAGGCATTTGAATTTTTATAAAAATTAGGGGTTTTTTGGTCTGTTTTTATGTTTTTATGTCCACATATGTCCACAGTCTGAAAGCTAATACACTGACGATAATGTGCGCCATGTGCTGTACGCAACAAACCAGCAACTGGCACTTGCAGCACCTGGTAAAGGTTACAAAACGATTCTGATCAAGTCAACAGTGTGTCATGTCACATCTGTTGTTAACATTCGACCAAACCACAATCTGTCTCTCTCTATAAGCAAAGTTCTTTTGTTGTGTTGGCCTAAACCTCAGACAGGTGTAAGAATACAAATCCTATCTTATCTCAGTCCTTTCAAGCCGCAGATCGCTGAGCTGTCATACTTGTTTTGTCCATTGCTGCTTCCCAGGCCAATTATACAGTTATTCGTGTCATGTCTGGTATAGTACACGCGTTAAGCATGTCACTGCTAGTTTGACAGGAAATTTAGCTAAATGTTGGGTGTCTGCCCAGGCTTCGGTCTGTCTGTCGACCCTTCTGTCAACAGAACATTCCCACTGATGCCGCATTTTATCTGTTGACTGAGGAGGGGGTAGTCACCTCTAAAGGGAAGCCCCTGTGTTTAAAAAGTCATTAGTCTTGATTTGATATCTTTGTAATTTGCGGGTGTTGACCTCATAAATCAACAAAGCTATAAAGCTCTGCAAACTACACAAAAGCTAGCTAAATCTAAAACCAGTAAGGCAAAATGTGAAGATGAGTGAGACTTGGAGGCATCTGTGTTGTTGAATCTAATTGGCTCTAAATATTAAAGTAAGGAATGAAAATAACTAAAAAGTGGATGAAGAGGAAAAACAGAGAGAAAACAGAGTAAGATCGGTGGTAACCATAATGGGTATTATTAAGAAAGAAAAAAAAAACAGCTGTGTGACTTAATTTTATGCAAAAAAAAAAATCAGATAGAGATAATAACTGCAGTTTTCTCAGGCAAGCCTTTTCTCAGCACAATAATGTTTCCATGTGTGGGAGTGTTTGGCTGACAAATTAAAGGAACACTTTAGACAAAAGGCAACTCAAAGACCAGCAACGAAAGCAAAGATTCAAATGAAATTGGAAAATGAGGCCCCCAAAGTCCACGAAAAGACACAAGACAAGTTAATTGACTATTTGTTCAATTTTGTACCCACAGAGGTCATGCCATAATGCCGTGCCAAAGTAAATGTGCGCTCTTGACACAGACATTTCAAAGAAATAGTCCAGAAAGCCAATTCAAGCCAATTACAATGTTGACAAGAAAAGATAAATTATTTTTCTATTACTAAATACAACAGTACGGATGTTTTAATATATTCCTTTGCTTTACATAGTATCAAATAGAAGTATAAATAGCGTAAGAGGTAGGGGATAATTGCTGAACAACTTTTGACATAACCTGAAGAGTTTTCTCAGACTCAAAAATGGTCATTTTTGTCCTAATATTCTGACCTTCTCGTAGGAATTTGATTAGACATCTTTGCATCTGATGCATTTCTGTCCTTTGCGCGGCTTCAAATCACACCTGGAGCATTTCAGAAACAGATCATTAATCTGCACAGGATCTTTTATTTTGAAATTTGAAGTTGCTGTGTCTGAATTCCTGCCCTCCTCACCTGTTGTGTACAGCCTGTAATAAACAGTCACGGCAGTATTTTAAACATGGCTAAGCAGAGAGTTGATTCTGGGATGCCTCTGCGATGCCACCTGTAGACATCTAAAGCATTGTCTTGAGCGGGCGCAATCAAACCTTGTGATTTTGTCGGACACAAACATTCCTGGTGTGTTTTTGATGGCAGTACGATACTTGCAACTTACAACCCCGAGTCCCTGTGATTGGCCCATTCAGTCTTCCTAAGCATTTTCAAATTTTCCACCATTTTTTTTATATTCTGGTAGAGAGTCTGTGAACATATTGCAATTTCCAGATTCTACATAGATTAAAAACAGGAGTATAAATTAAGCTTAACTGTATAATACTATCATAGAGAGCCTGTTGCCTCACAGCAGGAAGGTCCTGGGTTCAAATCAAGGGTGAGGCCTTTCTATGTGGAGTTTGCATATTCTCCTCATACTTGTGTGAGTCATCCAGTATCTTCCCACAGTCAAAAAATATGCACGGGTTAGGTTAATTGGTGATTCCAAACCTGCAGTAGGTGTGAATATAAAGGTAAACGGTTGTGTGATGCTGCAGCAGACTGGTAACAAGTCTAGTGTCTACCCCATTTCTTCCCCTATGACAGCTGGGATAGGCTTCAACAAAAGACAAAACATGGACTGCAGTCAAATCTCTCTCAAAGCAACACAGCTGTATTCACAGTTTCTGGGCGAGTGATAGCTTTATACTACATGGTTATTAAATTTCAAAATTGATCCAAAATTATGGCAGAGCAATGAGATATCATGGGATTACGTATAAATTTCACACCACATTTCACGTGTCGTAAGTTTGCATTTTAAGCTTTTCACTTGTCCTTTTAAGCATTAAGTGAGACACTAAATGGGGTAGAATCACTTTCAGGATTAGGGCGTTGTTCATTTGGCTTATATAATGTGATATGTGAAAGCAAACATTGCATAGTGACAACATACAAAATTACTTGAAGTATTATTCAAATGCCTTGGTAAATGAGAAAATGGCCATTCACTAGTGTCATGTGTCAAGTGTCATGTTATTCAAAACCTAAATTGAACTCATCAATATAGAGTTACAGTTACTGTACCAACCCACAAGGATGACAAGCACAGTCTATTACAGTTAAATTATCCACTTCAAATAATGGTAAAATATGACAAGCACAACCTTGACTTTTCTTTCCATGATACTAAAACAGTCAGGTTTACAAAAACAGCCTCCCTACACAGCAGCCTTTGTTCCTATGTCCCATGGGGGTGCTGCACCCTGCTGTTAATGCAAAACCTCTTTATTCAAACAAAGACTAAAATCCGCCAAAAGCAAAGAGTTCAGGTCCCCGTTAGGCCTTTCTGGACCTTGAAGCGATTTCAAGCTGTTAGAAATTAAATTCATAGGCGTTTTATGGGAAAGTCGATTTGTTCTCCTGAAAGTCTACAACACATCGCACTGCAGAAATGTGTATTTGTCTTCATTTATAATGAGAGCTTTGTAAGTAATCCATCATTTGTTTGACATGCATTCATCTGAGCTGTATTTGTGATTTTTCTTGATTAAGGTGACTGATCCGAGGTCACTCGAGGCTCACTGCTGGAGGGTGTGACACCTCAGGAAATAGTCCTGTTCACTGTCAGCGTCAAGACAGACAGCAGAGTGTTAACGAAGCTGGAGTTGTTGTTAATGAAGTTCAGGTCTGATGTCAGATATAGTGTCGGTCTGTGTTTTGTTTGTTTTTACAGAAAAGTACAATAGAATTCAATAGATGTCCCTATAATCATATGATTATAGGTTTCAAAGATATCAAAAAGGTAACTGGTGTGACCGGTCACTCATTCAGTCTAATATTTACTAGCACTTTGCATCCGGCACTTTTCCGCACAGTCGAAAGCTGTTAAAAAAATCTTTGTATATTTTAAGAGGAATAATGCTCACACCACTGTTCTCTGAAGAGCAAAACCCTCTCCCTAAAACTGAGATGAGTTGCTCGTGTCTGCTTTGAGATCATGAGGAGATTTCTAATGTCTTAGTAAAAACAAGCCACCTTATCGTGACTGGAATCTATCACTAACACTTTGCCTCTGTTTGGAGAAACTCATAACCTGAGAATAGTGAAATAACTGGCTTTAGTGTGGTGTGTTTCCTTTCCTCATCGGAACCAGATGGCATCAGCCATTAGTTAAGAATTTGATCTCAGCTGGAAAATGTTGGATTTCACGGTCAAAGCCAATGCTCTGTGTGACTCAGCTACCTGCAGTTGATGCCAATGTGACACAGATGCTTTTTACACCTTGTAGTGAAAATAGAAAATAGCTAAATGCCCTAAAGTGTTTATAGTAGTGCTATTAATTATCTTTGTGACAATTTTCCCTGAAGCTTAAGCTGTTTATTTAGACACACCATATATATACATTAAAAGCACGGCACTGTGGAAGTAAACCTTTTGCATTATGTGATTTAACCTTAGTTTGCCTGTGCTGAGGGACAGGATAAATATATATGTAGGTGGGTGAAAAATTAAAGGAAAAACATGAACTCCTGACCCACCACAGTGGTGGATATGGTGCTGTGTGGTGCATTTCTTCTTAGTTAGTGCAAATTAATAAAACGTGATCGAAACCTATTGAACTATTCCCTTCCAGGATGACAAAACCCCCATTCACAGGACACAATGGTGGTCACTGAAGGATTTTTAATGTATGAAAATTTTAGTAATGTTACAGCTTTCACAATCCAGCTGAAGACCTATGGAAGATTTTGGACCCGCGTGTTTGACAGCACTCACCAGTCATCAAACATAATGTGAGAGAAATATTTTCTAATAGTGTTTAGTCTGAGAACCAGAGCTCCAGACACTAGAATCAATGCCAATGTGCTCTGAAGCTGTTCTGTGGCGCTCCAACACCTTACCGAGACACTTTATGTTGGATTTACTTTCATTTGTCACTCTTCTGCATTTATTTGGCAAGTTAAAAAGAGCCTGTGTGTGTTAAGGGGCTAAAAGAAAATATAAAATTTGAAAAGTAGCAACAACAAAACCGTTAACATGTCAATCAGGATAATTTATAAAGCCACCAGGGACTTAGAAGTCAAGGCGTTGGCTACCAGCTGAGCAAATAACTCCACAGGAGGATAGCAGGGTGCAGGACAGAAAACACAGAGGATGTGGAGGGAGATAAAGGACATTTATTCTCATTGTTTGCTTTGGGAAAAACATATGGATGAAAGAGTGAGTGGTACACAATAAAATTTGTGTACATTACACAAATGCAGGTCTGTGGACACATGATCATCACGCCAGCTTAAAAGCGTTGAACATTTCAGAATCATGGCCATTCATCGTCGAATATAACACCCCAAACTCCTCTGGGATGGCTTTCTACAAGATTTTGTAACCTGGCTGAACTTCAACCCCAGCTGCAACACCATTAGTGAGATTAGCTAGGCGCTGATTTCAGATGATAAGACCAAGCTGGCAGTCATTGTTCCAGTTCACCCCAGAGGTGTTTAGTAGTTTAAAATCATAGCTTTTTACTGTTCGGTTAAGGTTTTCACACATAACTGCGAGCGTATTCCTTTACTGGCCTGACTTTGTGAACACTGTCATGTTTAAAAAGGCTTGTTGTTGGCATGTTAATGTATGACTGCATGCTGAGCGCACGTTCTTTTGCTACAAGACAAATTATTGAGGTAAATTAAGGTAACATTGAGCAGATCAAATTTATGACCTCTGCACATGCAGTACCACACAGTATATTATTGGTTATGCAGTAAATCCCACAGTTGATCAATAGCAATATTCTAAATAGGATATTTTTGCTCTGATTTTTCAGTGACACACGGGTTCTGCTTTTATCATGCATGTAAATCCTTTGCAGTAAGTGTTGCACTGCAAGATTAAACAAGCAAAATATTATGCACTGAATACATGAATGCAATGGTCTACCATTTCTCCAATAAAAAACCAGTAATCACACCTGCTACATGGCCATGCATGTAATGCCGTAGGCTGCAGTTAAATTAGCGGCTCCCAGATGTGAGCATATAAACTGAAACAATGGGTCAGAGTAGCTTCCTTGCATAAACAAATGTTTAAAATA
>VOQK01021841.1:10445-22599 GCA_015052645.1 Benitochromis conjunctus
TCGTTTTTTTTTTTTTTTTTTTGTCTTTTTTTTTTTCTTTTACAATTTATGTGCCATATTAAATTCTTCATTTGTGCAGAGGTAGGAGTGGAGCATGTTATAACAGAAGGAGTGTTTTTTGACAAATGAGCTTAGTCATGTGAAGCTGACATTTTTATGATTGTGAGCAAGTGTTGAAAACCTCCCGAGCCAGTTATCATCATTATCCATCGCAGTTTGTGGAGAGGCCTCAGTCATGGTCTATGAGCTTTCTCCCTACTCACAGGTTAAAAAAAAAAAAAAAGCATGGGGACCTCCAGTACAGAGGGATTCACTTCCAGTGGAAAAAAAAAACACTGATAGTTTTTACAGCAAATAGTATCACAAGACATATTAAAGATATATTACATGTCAGCGCTCATGCTGGTGCTTAGTCATTTGTGCAGCCGGTTCATTTTCTATGTTTTTTTTCCTTCTATGTTTATCTGAATCTGAGTCACAGCTGCCTCCAGCTCTTCCGGAGGGGATACTGAGGTGGTCCCAGGCCAGCAGAGCGATATCTCCAGCCTGTCTGTCCAGGGTCTGTTTTGGTAGGTCCTGCCCTAAAAACCATACAAAGAAGCTTCACAAACTATCTCACCTGGCTCCTGGGTGTGGAGAGGCAGGAGCACTACTTTTGGTTCCTCCCAAATGGCTGATCCCGAATCCTCACCCTGTCTCCAAGGTTTAGGTCAGACACCCCTCAGAGAAAACTAATTTCCACAGTCCTACTCTTCCAGTGTCCGCAGCTTATGGCCACAGGTGAAGGTAGGAACATAAATCCATGGGTAAAATAAAAGCTTCGCCTTCAAGGTCACATCTTCACCACAACAGAGCAGTGCTGCACTCTCGTGAACAGGATTTGAATTCCTCCACTTAATGCAGGAACTCATCCCTTACTCAGGTAGCAAATCCACAGTTTCATGACTTAGAACTTCATAGTTCAATTGATTTTAAAACTACTTTAGCTACAGTTTTTACTGTAGTACTCACATGTGTTTTTAAACCTGTATTCATGCTGATATCTTCTGTATTTGTGAATTTAGGAGGGATCAACATCAAATGCTGAAAAGAGTTAAAGAACACATAATTTCAACTTACCTTAAATTCCAGGGCAGAAAATTTTCATGTGATTGTACGGGCTTATGAACTATACTGCTGATTGTAAAGGATGAGTTGAAATCTTTTATCAGATTTGGTTCATTTTATATGGATTGAAATGAGTGTAATTTTTTATATAAGCTGCTTTGCTTCAGGACACAGCCTCTCTAAACCTTTTCACTTGTCACAACTGACATTCTTCAAGCAATTCAATCAATCCTTGTACAAACAACAGATCTACACCACAAGATGTTCAGTAGACAGTGGACTAGAGTATTTTTCCATATTACGGTGCTTTAAAAAAATGCCCCTGTTTTGAGAGATTCTGAGCTCGCATGTTTTTCCAGCATGAGAAACAAGCAGGAGCTTTGACAGGTACTTAACAACAATCAAAAACAGTTATAAACAGGGTATGCTATTGGGCAGGGTGCAGGAAGAAGGCAAGAGGCACATACTCTCTAGACCCCTATCACACTTTCCAGAGAGGAACTCGCTTTTTCCCAGCTTACTGAGAAAAAAAAAAAAACAGAAATCTGTGAGTTGCTCAGACCTGAGCTATGAGCTAAGGTGTTTTCACAGTGCTCAGCACATATGTTTAAAGCAATGTTTTGATGTTTATAAAGCTAATGCTTCAATATTAACTAATTATCGTAAATCCCCATAACTTTTAATTACCAGTTTCTCATTGTGTTATTAAAGAAACAAATCTATTTGGTGTCGCAAATTAGTTGCATATGGATACAATTTTTTGGAGAACAAACTCTTAATATGATGATACATCACTAAAGAATCATTACTTTGTTTCTATCCTCAAGTTCCATATGTAGCCCATTGAATTTGTTATGGTTTGGTTTTTTTGGGGTTTTTTTTGGGGGGGGGGATTCAAAAATATACCTCAAACATCAACTATAAAAAAATGTCTGAACGCTTTTGTGTTATTTTATTTATAGCATATAGCACATTTAAACAACAAAAGTTGACCCAAAGTACTTCAGAGGCAGGCATATTTATATTTAAGGTCTCCAAAAACCCAGTTTTAAAATACATGAAGAGCTGAAAGGTACGGTGGTTAGCACTGTTGCCTCACAGCAAGAAGGTCTTGAGTTCAATTCCACCATCAGGCCGGGGTCTTTCTGTGAAGAGTTTGCATGTTCTCTCCGTGTTTGCGTGGGTCCTCCCCGGGTACTCCGGCTTCCTCCCAGAGTCTAAAGACATGCAGTTTGTGGGGATAGGTTAATTGGAAAACACTAAATAGCCCATAGGTGTGAATGCAGGAGTGACTGTGAGTGCGAATGGTTGTCTGTCTATGTGTGTTAGCCCTGCGTCAGACTGGCGACCTGTCCAGGATGTACCCCGCCTCTCGCCCCAAGACAGCTGGGATAGGCTCCAGCGCCCCCCGCGACCCTGAAAAGGATAAGCGGAAGCGAATGGATGGATGGAGCTGAAAGGCGTTTTTTGTTGGATTAACTAATTATTGTGTAAAGTAAAACTCATATTGGTCATTAAAAGTATTTCAGAATTTGCAAACTGATGATTATTGAATTCATGAGGCTCTCCCCTATAAAAGTTGCCCTTAAAGATTATTGGCAGTACTGGACCTGCACTTATTTGGTTTCCGATCGATACCAAAATTTGCATTATCACACATGGCTATTTGTGATCTTCGTATTTATTTGTCCTACCCATTAAAACCACTCCACGATCAACACCTTTTCGTTAATACTCTTTAAGGCAGCGTAAATTCACCGTGTGCAGAGAGGTGATGCTGGAAAAACAAATCATCGGCCACTTTCAGCAGTTCAAAAATAGTCTCTGCCTTTCTGCTTGACAGCCACAACCAGAGCAGACCAGGAGGATGACAGTGGGAATGGTAGGTTGTCAGGAGGAGGTGGGGAATGAGGCTTGTTTGACTTTTTTCTCCTTTTTTTCACCCTGTGCTTGAGTTGCACACTCTTCCTTCATGCTAACAGCTGTCAAAACGTTTTTTATTACAGCAGACCGCAGAGTTGCAGTTCATATTAGAGGCTGGTACAGGGCAGGAAGTTTGGAGGAGTCCAGCAAGCGGGGCACATTAAAGCTTCCTAGTTTCTCAAAGCAAAGCAGCTAGGACCCAGGGGACGAATTGCTAACACCAAGAAGGTGCTGCTCCCACGCAGCTAATTTAGGTACACATGTCAGACATATCAAAGGCTTTTCCACTGATGTTTTAGGTATTAGAGCAGATACTCTCGTAATTGTGTTTTGTTTTCACTACTGTATGTGAAGCTTCTATTAGCCTAAGATCACAGAACCACGTTCCTCTTGGATTAATTGAGCGCTAAGACTTTTATGATGAGGCCTCAAGATATTTGAAAGATTGTTGAAAGAGAAAACTCTGAAATCTCCACTCTGCTCAGGGGATAGAGCCTGTTGTAATAATATGAGTTCGACATGGTAATTCCCCAGCTCACAGCAAATGTATGAAGACGGTAAATCCAAAACAGAAATGTTTATGTCTTGCACTCAATAGTTTTAATGGTTACATTGTTTGGAGTTGATGTAAAAACATCAGTGTTACGGTAATATACAGTGTAATATGTTAGAGGCTTTGATAATCAGTTTACCCTAGATCCATATAAAATGTTATAGCAAGGGGGGCAATACAGCATGAAACAGTGACGATCCAACAAGGTTTGTATCAGATTCCCCAAAACACCTAATCTAAACCGTGACGTCTTATTATGTGGCAAAAGCACTTTTCTTATTTAAAAGGTAGGTCTCAGGCATTTTATTTTCCCAACAGTTCCCAGATGGAGACCTTCTGGGTCTCACATGTTATTTGCTGCTGTAGGAAATGCTATCAATGCCGGCTTAATTATGACTACTCACAGATAATATTTATACCAAAAAAGCAAACAATTTATTGCATCTTTATTTCTATTTTGTCCATTTTGAAAAGCAAGAAAATTAACTCACTCAAATGTAACTGAACATTTAAAATGAAAAATAAATAAATAAATGACATACTTGCACTCACCTTCTTTGTACCACGTTTGGCAATCAGAATTGCCTTAATTCTTTGCGTCATAACATCAGTGAGGTACTAGAAACAGAGATTTTGGTCCATATTGACATGATTGTGTCACACCACTGATGATGTGAATGTTCATTTGATATTGAAGAAGGGGCCCAAAATGTGCCAATAAAATATACCCCATAACATTACACCACCATCGGCAGCCTGAAAGGCAACAGAAGGACAGAAGACAGGATGGATCCATGTGTTCGTTTTATTTATGCCATATCTTAACACTATCATCTAAATGGCATAGAAGGAACTGAGGGTCATCAGACCAGGCAATGTTTTTCCATTCTTTTATTATTAAATGTTGATGATTGTGTGCAAATTGCAGCTTAAGTTTCCTGTTCCTACCGTACAGAAGTAGCACCCAGTGTGGTCTTCTGCTGCTGTAGATGGGCTTCAAGGTTCAACATGTTTCGACATGCACTCACTGATGCTGTTCTGTAATAAGCGGTTATTTGGGTTAGTACTGGCTTCCTACTGCCATTCTCCTTTGATCTATGGAGAACTGCTGATCATGATTTCTCTTAATTGAACCATCCAGCCATTCTCTTCTGCTTATCCTTATCAGGGTCGCGGGGGGCTGGAGCCTGTCCCAGCTACCATAAGGCGAGAGGTGGGGTACATGGCACCATGTCACAACCATGTCACATTCAAAGTCACCTTTCTTCCCCAGGTTTGAACTTCAACACATTGTCTTGACTTGTGATTGGCTGGTTACATATTTGCATTAATGAGCAGTTGAGCAGGCGTACCTAAGAAAGGAGCCGGGAACGAACATATCAATTGCGTATTTTCAGAGGCTGAATGCAGCAAATATGTGTCATCAATCGTTGAAGAACTTCAGATTCAAGGCACGATAGACTAATTCAACTTAAATGCTTCCAAATAATGCAAGTACACATCATATAATTTAAAAATCCATTTATTATTTCAGATTTTTTCCGCCTTTGTTATACAAAGATGTTAAATAACTTAAATACATTCTTACCAGTCATTTGTGATCTGTTTAAACCTACAAGCTATACACATGAGGTAGAGGAAAATAATTTAGAGTTCCCATAAGACATGAATAAGTGAACATGGACAAAGCTTTGTTGGTGTAATATTATCACAAAGGACAATACATAGCTGGTGTATTTTATCTTTGTTTTACAAGCACAGCACAAATCCTAACAAAAAGTACATGTACATGTAAAGTGACCCATAGGTAACCAAGTCCATACTGATCAGTCCTTTCACAAAACCGTTGATTATACAAGATTTCATTTCAATAAAATATTCTTGATAACTGTGTTTTTCTTTGCATACTTTCAGAAATTGCATTACCGCGAGTGAATTAAACCAACTAAAAGTGAGCTGATTTGAATTTTGTTAGGATTTGTTAGCGCTTAGATAACAATCTTGAGATATAAAATGAAATATGTTGATAGTATACACTCCACCCCAAAAGGAACAAACACCCAAAAAGAAAAAAAGAAAAGAAAAACGGAGTAAAAAATACAGGATATAAAATCATTTTAGACTTTGAAGTTATTTACACTAAACACATGCTCATAATATATTTAAAAAATAATTTATCTTTCTTTTTCTCTACAACAAAGAATTTTGTACATGATCCACTGATGACTAAACAGTGCAGAGTTTTGGATTTGAGAGCGTGGATGACTGTGACATCGAAAAACCCGACGGACTGCTGCATCATGTTCCTCTTTTCTGGAATAAATTTCTACGCCTATGTACAATCTATAAACAAATAAAAATGCAATCTGTCTGCATTTCCTGTCGCTTCTGTTTTGAATCCATTCACTAGTAGAGAACCTCACCGTGTTTGGGCCGAGGCGGAGTGTGTGGCGCAAACACACACCAAGAAGCTGTGGCGAGCAGGCATTTGTGCTTTGCGTCTCTGCATAGCTATTATGGTTTTCATGTAGCGTGCAAAGTTCTATGTATATGTTTTGACCAGTCTTTATTTGGCATGCCATCTCATATCAAAATGCTTGGAATTCATGTCCTTTAGACAAATAAGCCATGCAGCGTTCCCTTCCTAAAGCATGATTTTGTTATCAGAGGGAGCTTTGATTTAAATCACTGTGAAACGCCTTTTTAAAAATCCACTGTGCACCATTGATGATTGAACTCCGTAACGATCTTGTTTCAGCAGCTGTGTGCCGTTTCAGCGAATGCTTCACTTATTTAATTTCAATTAATGTTTCAGATGCTTGTGAGAGTTGAACATGTGCCTCACTTTTGTCTCTATACCACAGGAGAAGAAACCTTTGCTATTTACATTTTTTAATTAAAAAAAAAGAGAGAAAAAAAAGATTCTGCACTGCACTGTATCCATAAATACAGATCTTTAAATACTTTAAAGGGCTTTTGGGCTTCAGTGCGTGAATGGTGCTATAATACAAAGCTGGGTCCCTCACTCAGTAGTTAATTCACACCAATCTAAAATATGGCCTATAAGGTCCTGTATTTTATAAAATATAATGTTTCTAAGCACTAAGTGCTGAGAATATGACAAAATTTTGTCTGCATTGTTTGCGTGCACAGAGGCATTTCTCATAAAACTGTAATGGAAACAATTTGCACCTTCTTCTAAGTCAGTAGAAGAGAAACTAAAGTTATCAGTCAGCTTGTTAGCTTCGCATAAACGCCACAAACTTGGACACTGAAATGTGCCCTAAGGTATCAAAAGCCACTTTTCAGTACCTTTTAAGGTTCACCAATTAACAAGTTACATCCTGTCTGTTTAATATGTACAAAAAAGTGTGACAAAGACGAGGCGTGGTTTAACTTCCTGGATTAAACAAACAAGATACAGGAGGCCAAACAGTGAGTTTAGAGGTGCTGATGGGCTAATTTTGTTAAAAGTAGCAGTTTCCTCTGTTTCTTTATGATAGGCGAAGGAAAAACCCGACTGAAGTTTATTATTTCATACCACGCAGTGTTTCCTGCAGTGTCATACCGTCACTCTTGTATGGTGGGGTCGGCATGCTGCATTGTGTTAACTGTGTCAAAAGGTGCTCAGCAACAAGATGAAAAGGTAAAGTTCACTTATAAAAACAACTACACTGACTTCAGAAAGAAGACAGCCGATTAGTAAAACGTAGACATAAATTTGCGGAACAATTACACAAATATTAGTTTTATAATATATCTTTATATTAGCTACGAGGCTTATGCTTTCATCTTCACTTGAACAAAAAGTCAGATTTTAGTCTCAGTCGCCCCATACTGTTCGAACTTCCACTGTACACACTGCGTGTCAATGTATTACATATGGCTCAATCAAATTGTGGAAGCTGAAGAGGAAGGAAGGATACGGAATGGAGGGGAGTTAAATTCCTCCAGTTCTCCACAGTTTTCTTTAGACCTTCAAAGTAGCTTCACAAAGCTCTACCATTTTTGATCTGAGTCTCACGTGGGCCTTCTGCTGATCAAGTGATCACCTGTTGCTATGCTTTTGACTGTAATAACAAGGCCGCTGTCATCTTGTTAAGTCAAACACATGTAGTGGTTTAAGTTATTCCCTGAACACTGGCCGAGAATAGCCTAAACTGACTGGTTTAGTTATCTTCTGTTAATGTATGTACTAACAGCATCATATTACAAAAAAAAGAAAGAATTAAAGATATTTTTGTTCCTCCCCATGAAGGAGTAGTCCCAAAGGATCTATAAATTATCCACAGAAAGATGTCACACACAAGCGTGCTGCTTTCCAAAGGGCTTTGTCAACATGAATCAAGAAGAAAAATGAGCAAGAGCACACAAACAACAAAACATTTGTGTGGTTAGTGGTTTGTTTTAACATAGTTAGATAAGTGGCTTACATAATATCATTAAAATATAACTGAATTTATGTACATATATATGCAAACACACAATGTGTGTGAGTGTAAATATGTGCGTGTAGAGTAATTCTTACACCCTGTCTTTTTCTTCTTTTTTTTTTTCAGTTTCCGTATATGGTTTTTAATCGCCATAAAAAGTCGTCACTTAATTTTTCCGCTCCCCCCCCACCTCATGTTCACATGCTTACAAATACTGTACACACGTAAAAATTGACAAACACACACACACACACACACACACACACACACACACACACACACACCCCATTCCTCTTTGGGCAAAGCCCCAGAAATCAGTCTGTTGGTGTAACTGTCCTTGTGTTGTATCCTCATTAACTGGGCGTTAATCTGTTTTCTTGTGAATTGATGACAATAGATTTTTGTTTTTCGTAAAGGAAAGGGAAAGTGTCTCTCTTCAAGGTAACGCTGTGATAAAGAGCTTGAGATGTTGACCCAGTTGTCTGAGAAAGTTTTTATTCTACAGGACCTCTGAAACCCAACCCACAGAAATCCCTCAAAGTGCTTATTGCTTCTTGGCTCGCTCCTTTTTTGCTTGCAGAACGCTGCTCCAACACCGAAAGCAAAACTCTGCATGAGAAAAAAATAAATGCTCCTCTTCAACACAACCACCTTCCTCTGACTGAAAGGGCTGAACGGTGCCCGGTTTACCCCTTGCAGGTGTAGACCTCCTCTCGCTGTGTGCACTGCTTGCATTCAACGTAGCAGCACCAGCGCACCTGGCATTGGCAAGGCCTGGTCACCTCCCTGCTTTGAGTGTTGTGGCCTCGCCCGCAACAGATAGCATCACAGTTTTTGTCCTTGTAGCATTTGCGGGCTGCTGTGCCCGGTGAATATTTGGTGGGTCTACAGAAACTGGGCGAGTCCTCGATGTGGAGCAAGTCCATAGTGCGGGGGATTTGATCGTTCAGGCCGGGCAGGGGCTGTTGTTGTTGCTGCTGCTGCTGCTGCTGGTTGCGGCCTGTGGAGATCTCTCCCTCCCCAGTGGCCTCATTGGTGGAGCTGCCGACCTTGACGGAGGTCTCATAACGCTGCTTCAGCTGCTTGCCGATCTCATGGAAGGGCTGGAGCTGCCTCCAACAGGTCTGGACGGTGCAGGAGCCAGAGACACCGTGGCATTTACAAGTGGTCTCAACTCCAGCCTTGATTACCTGGACCAGAGACAGAGCAATACTGTTAGCCACCGAGAACCATTGAAGGCACATAATGAAAGGTATGCAATTTAACAAGCTTTTGTTTAGCAAACAGCACTTGAAAGAGCCAATTCATTAAAATATTCTCACAACTAGATGAACTGGGTGGAGTACAGCAACTTGGGAAGGTTATTGACATATATTTTACATTCACTGCTCTCTTTCATATCATAAATAATGGGGGGGGGAAATTCAGCTGCTTCATTTATTGCTTGTGAACTAAAGGAGAGCAATGGCATCTGAGGCTTCTTGTATGAAAGAAAAAGTGAATTATAGTTTGTGGGAGGATTGATTTTGTTATAATAACCACAGATGAAATTTTGATTAAACAGTTGTGGTTATTATGATAAGTGAGGGGAGGTTATGGTTAAGAAGAAGCCACAAAACAATCCATTCAGTCAACCCTGGGAACCTTGAATACCTCCTCCTATACTGGGTATTTTACTAAAATGTGTTTTTTAAGCCCAGAGTTGATCAACCCAGCGCTATAGTGCGGTAATTTTGGGATAACCCAGCGCAAAGTCATGCAAACATTTGGGAAGAGAAAGAATACTGAAGAAACCTTTTTTTGTCTTACACAAAATCACACATAATTGCAAGTGAAACAGAGAAATTATCAGCTAAAGAGGCCACAACACGTTATTTTAATATCACTTGACCCCCTAGCAGTCAGCCAGAGTTCATTTCTGCATCGACCACAATGTGTAAAGCAGAGTGTGTGCGCGAGAATCAATGACAATAACATATTGTCTTATACGGGGTTTGGAAACAATTTCCAATTCTTTTCTCAGACTGCGAGAGAGATTGGGGAGCAGGAAGTGCATATTCATCACACCAGCAGGTCAAAAAAATTTGATAGGTCAACCTTTAAAACGTCGGGGGGATGCAGAGGCTAGCGCGTTCCAATTTTGTCCTCGGCGTGGGAATTCATCCTGAGCGAACGCGATACACCTCGCTACATGTGCAAATTACGAAAAAAGAAAAAAAAGAAAAAGAAAGAGCCAAAACAATGTTGTAAATCTTTTATCACAAATAAAATCTCCAAGGAGACTGGATTTAGGAGAGCCAAGTTGAAAAGGAAGAGCTCGCATTCGTTTGGGGGAGAGTTTTATATCTGTTAATATTTGGGAAGTGTGCTTTAGCCGTAATTCATTTTGAAACCAAAATGAAAAAGGCACAAAGCACAGTAAAAGAAATATATTCCAGACCATTAGTTTGCTTTGGCTTGACATATTAGGACCATTTATTCTGCTATTAAAAACACTTCCAAGATGAAAACCCCGTATTTGCTCACCACGAACAATCACTGAATTCTACCAGAGCACAAATGAGACTCTTAGCGTATCTAATCTGAGCGAGAAAACCAAATATTGACTATTGAACACTTTCAGATTTCACTCAAATTTACAGCGGCATTGCTCTGGGGTTTCTTTTAAACTTGCGTGTTGGATTTTTGAAACACTACACAATTTTCAATTAATTTTGCTCTCCCAAAATGCCCCAGTCAACATCATCCAGGTGTTGGGATGTTCAGGTCCCATCTGGTGATCCCATTTACATATTTGGAGACAGTTAAGATGGAGCCCTTTGTCTCAAATAGCAGTGCTGCAATGTTTAAACTCCAGTATGACAAAAGCAAAAGCCAAGATATGGAAATGCAGTGTATCCGGGATATGGCGCCAAGTGAATCGGTACTTCACATTGATGTTTGCTGACGAAAAGAACTCAGACTATATTGTGTTAATGCAATTTTCCCATCGTTTAAATGATTCATACAAGCAATTAGCAAACCTTTCTGTTTACATAATCTCTGTCTCGCCATACGAACTCTGACCCTCTTCAAACTGAAGTGTGTTTTCTAGTTAGATTCATGTGTATGGAATAACTCAAAGTCTGTAGAAACTGCTGCGTTGAAAAAAGGCAAGTGGAGCTGACACTTTGGGTAAATATACTGCTATGAAATTACAGTTTGATAAATCGTTCTTTGTCTTTGACTGTTACTCCTTAAACGTTTTCTAACATCGCTGACATGTAGATGAATAACTGTCACAAATTAAAATTAAGTCGAATTTAATGTTTTCAATAAATTATTAGCCAATATTGTTGCTGCCACAGACTATCATTCAGTGAAACCTCTAAGAGGCAACAGTGTCGTAGAAGGAGTTGGAGATCTGAGATCAAAGCAGCAGATGTTGAGATGTTCGACTTTGTTGCGTCAGCTGACTTTTGGCTCGAAGCACGGGTCAAGCTCCAGAATGAATGAATCCCCCATTTCCCATGGTGCAGCTAGATCGTGTCTTTGGCTAGACCAGTAAGTAAATAGTGCTATCACTCGGTACATCGCGACCATCTGAAGCACTTACCTTCATGCCCACATTAGTATTGTGCATGTCCACACGTGCACGTAGATCCTTGTTCGAGCGTTTGCCTAGGAAGTCCTTGACAAACTTGTTTGCGTATTTGAGGTTGTCTCCGCAGCCTCCCCACTGCCACGCCTTACGGTTCTCCAGGTCGGGGGCCTCGTCACATGTACAGCGCTCCATGCGTCCTGCGCTGCAAGCTTTGGCCATGGCATGAGTTAGACCCGCTGAGGAGATGGCGTACAAGAAGGCTGTCTCTTTAAATCCTAGAGAGGCCCCATGGAGAGTGGCAATTGAGAGATAAGAAAATAAAGTGTTTTCTAAAGAGTTGGCTCACTCACACATTACGTTTTAAGTGGACAAGAATAAAATGCACATTCAAACAAAACGAAAAGTAGTAATAATTACCTCTTTTTAATATGTTGGCTCGGTGGCGCCCCTCTAAGGTGCAGTTCCACCTCTCAAAGCGGAATTGGTACTGGCATTCTAGGGCGCTCATGGTGATGGCCTCTCTTAGAGTCTCCGCCACGCCCGGGTCTCGTCTGC
>VOQK01021853.1:31583-46531 GCA_015052645.1 Benitochromis conjunctus
TCTGTCGCTGGCAGATTTTAATCAATAAAACCCGTTAAACAAATTTTAGTCAATTAAGCCTTTTCACAGTGTTTGGGGGTTTTTTTGTGGTTCCTAGCATTCATTTGCAAATAGATATTTGAAAATAAGAGGCAAAAAAGCAAAGCTCTTCATTGGAAAATAAATTTTGTTAAGTTCAAAATTTTCGCTCTTGCAATTGCGTTGTTTTAATAAAGTAACCTTTATGAGTATTAGTCTATAATTAAACTTTCCGTTGCTCATTTTAAAATATTTCTTTAAACCAGACCGGTGAATCAGTCACAGGAGCACATGTTTTAACTTCCAAATGCTTTACCAATTAATTGATTCCTGCATTATGGGGGGAAAATGGTAACCAGATTGCTTATCTCTAATTATTTAAGGCGACAGGAAGTAATTCGTCCAATCGACCATCAGCAATTTATCTGCTCCTGCTTTTCCTGTCAAATTAACACTACTTTTTTAAGCCGGTAACTACTTTTGAATAATTAACTTCCTGTTCTGTTGATAAATATTACTTTCTGTGATGAACACCCTCCACTCTACGAATACACACAAACTTTGTGCATCCCTGGCATTGTAGCACTAAAGTGCAATGAACTGCCCACTCACATTTTGTGCACACAATACAGCTGATTATTCAAATACAGCTCATTCATTTTCATGATTAATCGGTGTTACAGCTGAACAGTGCCTCTGCAGTTAATGCTGTCACCTGTGAGGAGTTTTCATGCGCCTTTCTTGTTTGTGAGGGCTTCTTCTGCATGCTATCATCTATCATGTTTGCTCCGAATCGACCATTTCAGCACTCATCACGTACACATCAATTACCCACCTGCCAACCACCAAGGCCGCCTGATTCTATTTAATCTAGAAATCGTACCCACCTGTGTCTGCACGAATCCATTTTTACAGCTACTCCACATGTCTATTCCACTGTTTTGAAGAAACTCCACATTTGGCACACTAAACACATCTACTAAGGCATAACAGAAGCAGATGAATGTTAAACTTCAGCCGTGCATAATTGGAATTTTACCTTTTTAAAGTAAGTGATTTCACTTACTCTTCTTACCCACCTGCAGATCTGTCTCTAGGTTACCTGGAGAAATGAAACAGCACAACAAAGCTGTGAATGCGAGGCTGAATGTGTTCACAAGTGTGAGAGACCTGTGATTATACTGTGATTGTATTGATTGCATTGTCCAGTGTGTTTTCAAGTGACCGTATTTTGCTTTTTGTGTTTTTTCCTATTTCCTTTACTCTGTTATTTAGCTTTTTTCAAAAGTCTGCAGAGTTTCTTGGTCCAAAGTTCACCTCAAAGGGAAGTATTCCCGGCTCCTGAACTGTCTAAAATACCTTGTTTGGCACACGCTCAAACAAAGAATGAGCCGGCTTGTTAGATTGGATCAGCTGTGACTGGTTATTATGTTGTTAGTCAACATGAAGGTAGCACTCCTGTCTGTTATAGTGTTAGCAACATCTGACAAAACACTCACCCGACAAAATCCAAGCCAGTGGTTCCCAAACTGTGGGGTCACTACATGTAGGGTGTGGACTACATGGAGCAGATTATTGATGAAAACCTATTTGAATATTATTTTCAAGGAAATAAACAAAAAGACCTTTCTGATGCTATCCTGCTGACCTTTTTCATGCTAACTGAACTCAACTTGGACGCTTTTTTATTTCATGTGATTGATTACAATTGTGGGGTGTGGGTCGTGGTTTTTTGGTTTGGGGGGTTAATGGCCACCATGCAAGAAAAACTCAAGAAGCATCTAATACACCATCCTCCTGTATTTACTATTGTTGCTTCTGCGCCAGACACATCTGTGGTGACATTTTGATTTGCTTGGAGTTTGTTTAAAGTTTCCTTTGTAAGGAAACCAACTCATTAACTTGACCCCTTATAAACCATTCCTTTCAGCTTGGTACGGAGAACTGGCGAAAACATTTATACCCTCAGGCACGGGTGATTCATTTTTTGGAGTTTCTTGAAACTTATTATCCTTTTTTTTCAGCCAATTTTTTTTACGTTACAAAAAGAAACAAAATTAAGAACAAAACAAAAGATGTAGACGTGGTTGGCCTTTAAGCCTAACCCAATCATGTCTAGCAGCTGAGAAACGCAAACTTTATTTCTTTTTGTCTCTGGGAAAAATGCTAAATCTATCCGTACTTGACTTTTTGAGAAGGTGCTTAAAGAAAAAGAAGTTAAAGCACTTCCCAAATTATGAATTTACCAAAAAGCATCACATGGACTCTTTAAACATTTTTACAACAACACTGTAAAAGCTGTGGTTGCATGTCTGTATTTTGGAGTTTGTTGTTCTTTGAGAGCTTTGGCAATGTCTGAAACAGAAAACAATTTTCATTCATTTGCGATACTTTTTGCGCATAATATTTTTACCACACATGATGTCAGAAAGTAAAAGCATTGCTGAAGGTATTTTATACAAAAATGAGAATTACTGCCAGCACGCCCTGCATCCAGCGCTTGCTGGCAGCAGCCTGATTGACCGGGGTGGTGATTGGCTCATTGTCTGGAAGGGTTTGCAGGCAATTGGCTACCCAGAGGATATCTGGCTATACAGAGAGCCAGACAGACATGCTGATGCTGAAGCAAGACTCTCATTCCTCCTTTTCTAGCCATCCTGACCTCATTTGTTTTTTGTGTTATTGCAAAATATTATATGTGACTTGTTGATAGTGGTTCTTTGTTAGGCAGTAGATTTCTACTTCCACTTGATTTCCAAAGCTATTCTGTTTTCTAGTGAGGCAGTTACGTAGCTGTACATTGTTTCCTTTGATGCTGTGTACTAATTTATTTGCTGAATCATGCTCTATTTGTTTTTTTGCTTGATACAAAGCTTAATTTATGCCAATATGGTACAGAAAATACAATACAGGACAGAGAGGAATAAGATGAATTTCCTACCTCAAAGTTACTTAAGGGGGAAGAGACATTTCTGCACTGGCTTATCAGAATTTGCCTCTGTAAAATCATGGCCCCGTAACACCCTGTTAATAATTAGTCGTTATTAAAGGTAGAGTGCTTTAATATGGGAATCAAGCTGGAATCCTTTGTCATGATTAATTTAACATACTCTCTAATGTCATATCTAATTCATAAGAGAAGTCCAGCTCTTCCCACTGAGCTTTACTTTGCAATGGCCAGGGGGCATAATAGAAGTAACCTAATGCACCTTGCCATTAAGCACATGAAGATGAAGCTGAATAGCTATGATTTTCTATGTTCTTTTAGTTGTGGGCGTGTCAGTGAGGATTAAAGTCAAGGATTATTCACATATAACAATCTTATATTCAATATGTAGGACCTTATACACCAATCAGGAATAACATTATGGCCTAATCAGCCTAATATACAATTGGTACTCTTTTTGCTTTTTCCTTTTGAGGTGAGGACTCCACTAGACACCTGAAGGTGTGCTGTGCTTTGGCATTAACGTATTAGCAACACATCCTTTAAATCCTGCAAGTTGGGAGGTGGGGCATCAATGGATCAGACTTGTCTGTCCAGAATATCCCCACAGATGCTTGATTGGATTGAGATCAGGGGAATTTTGAGGCCAAGCCAATGCCTCAAACTTCCTTTTGTGCTCCTCAAACCATTCCTGAAACATTTTTGCTTTGTGGCAGCGCACATTATCAGCTGAGAGAGGCCATAGCCATCAGGGAATACGGTAGTTTGCAAGTATGCACTCTGTGTTCTGACACCTTTCTATCAGAACCAGCATTAAATACAGAGATGCGCTGATCAACTCGTTTGGCAATCACAATTTGGCCCTTATGCTACTCGATCAGCCATTTTTCCTGCTCCCTGATATATCCCACCCACTGACAGGTCCCACGATGAAGACACAATCAGTGTTATTGACTTCACCTGCCGGTGGTCCTAATCTTAATGCTGATCAGTGTAAAGGGCACAGGACTATTTTTATTTCTCAGACCTCTGCTTTCTCTCAGTTCAAAAGGTCAGTTTCTGACACACATTTTAGATGAAGTGAAGAGGTAGTCTAGTGGCTCCATAGATCCCTGGTTTGAGGACGAAGTGCAAATCCCTTTGGGGTTGCATCAGGAAGAGCATCCTGTTTGAAAGCTCTGGCAAATCAAATGTGCGGAAGTACCTACTGGGGTGACTCTTGTGATAGCCCAATAGTTGATGAAAGAAAACCAGTCACAGCTGAAACTATCTCCCAGTTTAAGCTCCAAACACATCTCATTGTTAGCCAGACGGAAGTTTAATTTTCAGAAATGTGTGTTGGGAAAAACTGGATAATTTTCTTCTTGTTCAGCCTTCAAAGTAAACCTATTTCTGGCAGATTACTTTGGAACGTGAGCGGTTATTTTTCTTTTTCTTTTTAACCTTTAGATCGAAACAGAAGACGAAATGACTCACTGTCATTACTTTCAGTATTAATATCATTCTTTCTCATTGCACTACACTCTGCAGCTCAGCGTTTGGGCATCTAATAAGCATCTAAGGTGTCCATGTATGTATTACTCAAACCTCTCTGACTCATATTTTATTGTCTAACTATACCTGAAATAACACATCCCCTCTGTTTGACACAAGGCTGTTTTGCAGGCTGATGTAAGCTGATCCCTCTTCACTCAACAGTCCACTGCTTACAATTAAAAATATTTATCCATTGCAGTTTTTTAGATTTTTTTTCCCCCACTAAGACATATATGAAAAAAATGCATGCCGTGTACCAAGTTTGTTTATGACTGCATAGTTGTGCATGCGTACGCCAGGGGATGTGTATAATTACTCAGACATGCAAGGTGACTCACCAAAGTGCCGGGAGAGATAGTGAGAAATAAAAAGAGAGCTAGTAAAGGGAAGCGACAGCGGGATGGGGAGACAAGCTGATTCGAGCGAAGGAAATATGTATGATGACCTAGAAGTACTGTGAACAAATAATCTTTTAAAGTTTAAAATGTCTGACAGATCTTAAGTTGGATGAGGAGAGACTCGCTAAAGCCAAAGTAGGCTACCAAAAATCTCAGAGAAACAGAGGGATAGCTGAATAAATGTTTGATCTAACGGGATAAAATCAGAGTGAAAAACTGCTTAAAATGCAATGTACTAAAGTAACGAGGAGATTGTCCATATTTCCTCACGTTGTTCTCCCGTTGAAGTTTGTTTTCCTCGTTTGTATCATTATTTTGTTTTAGACTGCTCTGTAAATCTACAGGTAAAGCCAACAAACCCAGGAAATCACCATTAATGGATGTAAAACATATATGTTGTTCACTCTATGTATTGTTGTACAGGCTGTGTATTGAATTCAGGTGTTTTCAGTCGCATTGCCACAGGTGACTCAAGTCAAGAACAAAAGTCTGCCTTTACAAACATGTGCAAAAGAATTCAAGCTGTTTCAGCAAGCCAATTTGTGAAATGTATTCCTTCTTATATATTCCAAGATAAGCTGTAATTGGTATTACTGCAAACTGAAAGTGTTTAAGAACCACAGCAACTCAGCCACTGTGTAGCAGACCAGATAAAGTTACAAAACTGAATGAGGGAATTGTCACAAATGCTCTGCTGAATCAGTAACTGTTAATAGTTCCAGACATCTTCTACCATTAACATCAGCACAAAAGATGTGGGCCAGGAACTTCATGACACGGGTTTCCATGGACAAGAAGCTCCTGTCTGTAAAATGTGTAGGTGGCTCAGTGCTTGTTCATACAGTGTATTTGTGTGTCTTGTAGATGGAGGCAAAAATCACCAACAACACACATTAAACGCCAAGTCGGAATAACTTGGACCAAAGTAAAATTTAATTTTATCTGACAGAAAAAAAAGCTTCAATACATGGAAGAATTCAAGCCTATTTTTAAACTGTTTATTAGTAGGTTTAAATCTCTTTTGCTAATACTTAGCAGAAACATGTTTTTTTCATGTTTCTTTCTCTATTTTGGAATAAACAGAGATTGCCCACCTATCCACTACTGTCTATCCTCTTAAAGCCAACTGAAAAACTACTAAATATGGCAATTTTTGAGCAACATCTCCTCTCTATCTTTACTTTTACATTAAAATATAGAATAAATATATGTTTCTTTCAGACTGCTAATCTACAGCATGCTGAGAGCAAACATCTCTGTCTGTAAGTGTCTGTAAAGTTTTGATATCAAACGATATGATATATGAACATTAAACCCAAGCGAATTAAAGCTCGGGGATGGATGATGTAACAACTTGTAAATGGGTTTAGGTTGTAGAGGACAGAATAAAGAGCTGATTACTGAAGGCCCATCTGAAAAACAAACTCTCCTTTTGTTTCAAAGCCCACCAGTATTTACAGATTCCTGCTTTTTGCTTTCACTCTGCCTGAAGCCTTCAAAAATACATAACCCTGCCACAGGCTGCTGTATCCATCTACCAGCTGTAGATGAAAAGGAAGGAAGGTACAGAAAACAAACACCAGCTCATTTTGCCTCTTTACCTTATGTCTGTCTTTGTTTATCGTCTTTATCCCCTCCTATCCATTTCAAACATATACCAAAGCACAATACAAGCCTGTGCGCACACATCTCTGTCACATTGTCTTCTTTGTTTTTGTTTGTTTCATTTTTTTCCCCCCCTCGCGGTATTTATCTCTGCCTGCGTGTGTCCAGCATGTGCTCCCGTGATCCGTGCAGCACACCGCTGTTTCATGAGTCTGGGCCCCAGTGCCACAACAATCTAGGACAGCTTCACAAGGAGAAGACACAACAAATCTTCTAGCATACATACAGATAGTGAGATACAAAGAGTTAGACAGCCACGTGAAGGATTATTTTTGTTTGAATAAGCAGTTTGCTGCTTTGTTTTGGGGTTTTTTTATTACTCATATTAGGGCTCTGGTGAGATCTAACACAGCTTCACTTCACACAAAACCTCAGCTGAACTTTAATCTTTTTTTCTTTTTAATTTCCTTTTCTAACCATCTTGGGAATAAGCTACATTGTGTTTGGGTAGTTCCTTAAAAAATGTAAAAGCATTTATTTATAAATAAAGACTGCTTTCCCTGTACCGAGGCGTGTCGTCTTCTCTCCTGCAACTCAACCACCAATCGATGTAACCAAGTAAACAACCAGGAAAGTCGACACTAAGTCTCCGAACTTCTGTTTTTATGTTCACTTTACTTTACTCCCCCATGAATTCGTGTTCTTCTCATTTCCTTTCTAATATTCAGGTCGTATGGATGACGTTTGTTTTTCTTTGATTCTTTTTCTTTAACAACATTCAAGGTCTTCAAACAATGAATCACTAGTTTATTTTCTGAAGCCCAAACATTTCCTCTAAACATGAGATGATTTTTGAGTGAAAGACTTTGGCAGCTCTCAGAGGAATCCTTGACATTTGGTGCAGATGCTGACATCCCTCACTAGATAACTCTGACACTATGACCATGTTCAATTTCACTTTTTAAAATTATGCTTAACAACCAAATGTAAATGTAATAAACATTATTATCCACTCCAGGTGAACTTTAGCAAGCAGTCCATAATGCCACACTGAAATACTGAATATTATGCCTGCTAATCATCTCCAATTTTCAGCATTATCATGTACCAAATGATAGCATCATCTCACTGCACTATTTTTTCATTTATTTGATTATTTGACAGGGACAGTGCTCATTGATCAAAAGAGGTAGTGCCAAATGTCTCTGGCCAGTTCTTACAACAGCAACTGAATATTAAAGTAAATTAATTTATCAGTCCTCTGAATTTTGTCTAGGCTCAGCTTTAGAGATGGGGTGAGGAGCTTGGTCATTCAGGAGTGGCTCATGATAGAGCTGCTAAAGAGTCAGTTGAGGTGATTTGGGCATCTGACTAGGATGCCTCATAGTCATCTCCTGGGTGGGGTGTTTTGGATATGTCCACCCAGGAGGAGGCCCCAGGGCAGACCCAGGATATACTGACGAGACCGTGTCCTCAACAAGCTTGGGAATACCTTGGTGTCCCCTGGAAGAGCTGAAGGTGGTAGGTGTGGAGAGGAAGGTCTGAGTGCCTCTGGTTAGCAGTGCAGATAAATCAGTGTATCATCAGCATATAGTTGAATTTCTACATAAGAACAAACTGAAGAAAAATCATTAATAAGTTAGTAGAAGTTATCTACATTGTGGGGATACCAGTAGCAGTGTTATGGACTGTGGATTTATCATTATTCACTTTCATGTACTGCCCTTTTTCACTTGGGTATAATTCTATCCATTTAGCTGAAATCATCTGGAAAGGAATTTTAAAATTTAATTTATTTGTAAAGTCAGAGAAAAATGTAGCAGTGACTGTTGAGTGACTAAATCCAAACCTGCCAGCTGTGGGCCTGGTTACAGTATCGACAAGAAACGTTGGTTTCTTGTTGCAGTCCTCTGTTACTGATGAATAATATGTGGTACTAGTTTCACAGAGGGTTTTTAATCAAGCTGCTCTACTCCTAGTGCAGTCCCCAAACCTAGATAAATAGGAGATTTGCTTCAGGAAGAGATTCTGGCATAAAATCGTTGCCAAATCAAACACGTGGCTCATCAATAAGATTTCCACATTGAATTGGTTAGGGCAAGTGTTAGCAGCAATTTTGTCTTCAGTCTATTACCTCAAAACAAAGGAAGAGGAAAGGGGGGTAGCAGAGGATGCTCGGGATAGGGTGAGATGGAGGCACATAATCCACTGCAACTCCTGAAGGGACCAGCCAAAAAATGAAGAAAAAGCAGCTTCACAGATGGCTTTTCATTTGTTATTATCCAAATTAGTGAAACAACACGTTCTTCTTTTGTTGTCTTTTATAGCTTCTTACACTAGATGAATAGATAAATAAACTGCTTCAGTGGATCTTTTCCTACTCTTAAAATTATATCGACTTTGCCAACTCTCGTCTTTCCAAAGTCCTCAGCAGAGTGCCATTGTTGCTCTCCATCCTCCTCCTGTCCTTCCCTCTCCATTCTTGGCCTCTTTCCATCCCCATAATTTAATCACTTTAAATGTATGATGGTTTTAGACACACAAGGAAATAAAAACGACTCCTTAAAAGCAGAAGAGAGGGAAGCTGAAGGAGAGGCGCAGAGGAGCAAGAGAACCTCAGCTTGGCATTGACACAAAAATTGATGTGGATGTTGTGACACACCGCTGCAAACACAGACGCATATGCATGAGCAAACACTCATTTACAAAGTGATGAGGCCCTCCATTATTCTAACCTGAAAACAAACACGCATACTCATATTTCTCCATCTCATTTCCCTGGAGAGAGGACACTGTATAGATATTTGATAACAAGAATATGGCAATTACAATCATCAGTGGCAGAGGCATCAGTGCAGGTGGTGGGCGTCTAGTTGTAATGGAAAATATGGCCGATTTCTTTGCGAGGATGTGCAGGTCTTGCCAAGCTTTTAAAAGCACTTTAAATTTTATTTTTGCATTTATCCTTTAAGTTTTACAGCAAGTGAGCTGACTACCGATGAGTAACGAGTGGACAGAATACATACTTATAGCTAATAGTAACATGCTGTATTTACACAAAGTACATCAAAAAGGAAAAATTCATATGATGTAAAATCAGGAAGGAAAAAAAAACAGTGGTATGAGTACATCTCAAACTAAACTGTTCAGAAATGTTTTAAAATTAGTCACTGTATGTGCAACAGCATGTATAGTTTGTTCCTCAGGAGTGAAGCTGAGTCACCTCTATGGCCTTGCTGCCTCGGGAGAAGACGATCCTGCATATCTTCAGCTGCTGCTCAACACGGCGGCAGCACAGTGACCATGAGCTTCATCCAAGCCGAGCAGAGTGAAACTGGCAGCTGGAGGTTGACAGGGGGAAAAAGCTCTCCAAAATAAGACCTTCGCTACACTGGGTGTGAATTGTCAGGTCAGAGACTGTGCTGCTGTTTGAATAAACAGGAAAGGGAGGGGGGGTTTTGTTATTGTTTAGTTTTTTTTTTACAGTATTCATCCACTTCAGCTGGTAGGATTCGTCCCAGAATTATAATAGGGGACAGTAAAATGACAGTTTTATTAAAGCTCCAACTATGAACTAAATATACCGATACCTTAACCTCCTAGGACCCGGCTTGCACATATGTGGACATCACATTTTGGGTTGTCTAGACCACAATACTAAATTTTGCTCTACAAGGGCCTGATATCCACTTACGAGGACATTATACTTCCACTGTTCTATCGAAATTTAAAACGAATGTCCTCATATGTGGATATCAGGCCCTTGTAAAGCAAAATCAGGTAAAAAGATAATTCTTTGTTTTTACATTCATCAGGTCCCAATCAGCCTAAATAGCAAAGAGAAATTAAAAATGCATACCATGAAAGAGTTCGGGTCTTAGGAGGTTAATGTTGGAAATTTATTGGAAGCTATTTTAATCATTTTTGTCACTGAAGTTTCTTATAAAGCAACAAAACTAACACTGCCTGCACTACATAGTAAACACACAGCCCACATAAGGCCTGTTCACTGAGCAGATGTGCCATGGACTGTTTCTTTGCAGGAGCACCACCTGCAGTGCATGTTTGGTGTAGGGCTGCGTGAGTGCAGTCCAAACAAGACAGTGAGTTTTCATTTTAGGATTAGGATTGAGATGTGCCTTCAGTCTTTGAACACATCAATGCGCTGTGAAACTGTGAGACTTTTTCCACATTGATAAGTCAACATTTACAGACTGCAGTAGACCTTAGACTAGTTTCTGAGCATGCTGACAATGTTACTGGTATAATATGAGTGTGTGCATGCTAAAGTGATTTTCTGTATACTGACAGTTTTAATTAAAACTAGTGTGAAAATAATACAAGAATAGAAAACCGGTCAATTTTTAAGATGAGGTGACACACGTGCACCACTTAGCACTGTTCTCAGCCATGCAGATGTTGTTAATTGGAACTATTCCCAACTGGAGCTCGCTGAGTCAGTTTGGCTCAAAAGAAGAGCCTACAACAGGCCAGCATTAAAATCCCTAAAGCCACGCAGCAAAGCTAGCGACAATATTCAATTATTTCCTGATTCCAGTTAATCAAATGTGATTTTTCTCTGTTTACTAGAAAATCTAAATTGAATGTCTTCACAGGTGGGAGCGTTGTTTGGTCTAAACATAAATTCCTGAGAATGAATCGAAATTACAAATCATTTGTTGCTATGTTCTGTTTATTCAAAAATAAAAAAGAGGATGCAATGAATTCCTTTTGACTGATAGTTGCAGCTCATCACTTTTCTGGTATCATAGTCTGCAAAATATTGAGTAAATCTGTATTAGCCCATTAAAACTAGCTTGACATCAGATCAAATAAGAAGCAATAGAGAGTGATGCATGGTAAATGCATACAATGGTTTCCTCTTAATGATAATACTGTTAATCAAGCATGCTTCAGCATTTTCATGGCTTGTATTTCACCCTGTTTTGAAAAGATTCCAATCCTGGGGAATAAATAAGACACTATTTGACAGAAAAGTTCCCAGAACAGCTGCCCCGAAGAAGACTTGACAGCCCAGTCAGCTGCATGAAGGGTAAATGTTGATGTTTCATCTGAGCAATACTTGTCAACCACATAACGTACACTTCCCCTGAAAAACTTTAAAAATAAATACATTCTTAGTCTTAGAAGAACATGGTCAGCGTTTGGAAGAAATGAAAAACAGAGCCATCTGTGGGAGACTACTACACACATGGTTGTGGTCAGTATGTGTCCGTTAAGGTGGGCTGCAGCAGCTCTCTCAGGCCACACCACCTGACGACAACAGGCTCCGAGGACTCCCAGAGCTCCACATGCTACATACACAACAACTGGCGCCAGATTTACCTCAGGATAACACTTTGGTTCGCATGTCTGATGTGCACCAGAGGAATTATAAATCTAATTGAGGGAGAACTACACATTGATGTTACATTTTATAGTCCCTGAGAGCTTCTTTGCATTAGCTTATTTAATTATATTGCCTCTCTAATACCTGAAATGAATAATTTACCAGCCCAACATAAACGATTTTTGCTGGGAACTGAACACCAAGAGCTGATAAAAAGAAGGCAACGTTTATCAAGCAAGTGTCAGTGTTTGTTAGCATTAACAAATTATCGTAACATGTTCTTCGGGATGGATAATGAGTTACAGGAAGACGATGAGGCAAGGAGCAATCAGAAAACTGAAAAGCAGAGGAAACTGAACAAAGAGGAGAGAGGAAATGAAAAGCTTGGGGGTGTGACAGTGACAGCGATGAAGCCTTTGAGTTCATTGACGCTCCCTCATCAAGACTTTGACAAGTCAAAGACTGTGTTTATATGTGTCTTTGCATGTGCACACTGACACTGTTCTCTGTCAGTACTGTATTGGCAGGAAGATCCTGTCTGTGCGTAGCTCTGTCTCACCATCTGTTCCTGGCTAGACTGCTGATATCTCTTCTTATAATATCCTGTTCGCCTCTCTTCGTCTAGGTGGGGTGCACAAATCTTGTATTTTGGACTATTTCCATCCACCCATTCATCCATCCATCTATCCATGCATCAATCCATGTAGCCATCCAAACATCCTGCCAGCTATCAATCCTCCACTTAAAGAATTAATTTTGTGTCCTGTTCAATAATAGAGGGAAAGCCAAAGAACGCTGCATGTTTGCTATTGATGTGAGAGTGCTCCCCCTCTAAAGCCTCCATTCTGGACAAACCACAAATAGCCTTCTGCCTAACTCATCCTGAGTGCCTTGCAGAGACACACAAGGCCACTGTGTGTTGGGAAAGCAGTCCCAATAAATACCTGTCCTGCCCTTCATAGCCACTAAAATAAAGCAATCACCACTTCCCCATTTGTTGTTGCACACAGAGGGTTTTGTGCCTGTTTCACACAGCAGTGGTCAACCTAAAATGTTAATCAGAAGTCATGCAACAAACGTGCCCCAACCCAAGACACCTTCCTGTTCAGTGAGCTGTTAGAAAACCATGATACCTGCAGCACTCCAGCAAAACAACCAACAGTGTTTGCAGGTCACGTCTCTGTCACAGCACAAGCAACTTCTACTGATTTGGGGCACCTGTTCTCTGCTGAGTTGAGACTCTAAGCCTCTGTATAAATCAAGGCCTCTGCAAATTTGGTCTCCCTCAACCTGTCTTCTTTCATTCTTCGCAAGAAAAAAAAACACAAAAAAAAAACAGTCACTCTAAACAGAAACATCTCTATTAGTCTTTTCAGCAAGTGACCAAAATAGCATGACGGCATGCAAACCGACAAATCTCTCGGTAGTTATTATCGAAGAAAGAAGGAAATCAGAAGCAAATCTTTTTCATTTTCTTTTTTTAGATAAGCTTATTAAATCAAAACAACCCCTTTGCACAGGCCAATAGAAAAGAAGTGAGGTTGGATGGATGGATCTAGAACGACCAGTTTTTAACACAACTGTTTGTTTCCCATTTTCAGCTATAAGTGAACATAGGCTAAGTGTTCCCTGACCTTTACCACATGCTTATTTTTAGCAATGGGTTTGCTCTAAACACAGTGAAATTGTCATCCTAATTCCAAAAACTTTACCAAACTATTCAATTCATTTGTGTCCACCCAAACGTACCAAACATTAACCACAGTCACACCATCAGCAGACAAAAACCTGATGTTTACCTGCAGAAGCTCAGACCAGATTAAGAAGTGAGTGGTCAAAGCCTCATGTGGGTGCATTCTTTTAGCAATTTGTATGCAAATGTTTCCTATTTCGTAGTGGAAAACTACTGAACCTACGGAGCTCCCAGTAGTGGAAAACAACAACGCGTATCAGTATAGTAGTGTATCGGGCTGGGTGCCTGCAGATATTAGTAGCCATTTCTGTCGCAGCCTTCATTTTTCAAGGCTGCTTGACAAATTTGCAACTTAAAATAAACACTTTAAAGTTAGTACACAGCCCTTCTGTTTAATCCCAGGTTAGGGTGCAGGCCTCAAATTAAGGGTTTGGTGTGAATTCCAGACTGACAGTACATTAGTATACTGAGCGATGTGGTTTCAGTAGATGTGAGTTTGCAAAACTGCACATGTGCAGGACTGTGGAATTTGATATTGCAAATACATGAAAAAAAAAGAAAAAAGTAAATATTTCATATTGGAGGAAAAATTTGATTTGATCAAAAGTTAGAAATTGAACCTATTTTTCAGCACGAGCAGCAAGTGGTCTGCACCATTGCCTCACAGCAAGAAGGTCCTGGGTTTGAATCTACGTTTCTGGCTGGGGCATTCCTGTGTGGAGTTGTGGAATCTCCGGGGCTTTCTCCATCAGTCCAAATACATTCACTTAGCGGGATGAGGTTAATTGGTGATTCTAAATTGCCCATAGGTGTGAATATTAGTGTGAATGGCTGTCTGTCTCTCTGTGTTAGCCCTGTGACAGACTGGTGAGCTGTCCATGGTGTACCCAGCCTCACACCCTGTGGTAGCTGTGATAGACTCCAGTCCCATCTGAATTGAATAAGTGGAAGAAAATGGGTGGATGGATGGATTGTTAGCCCTTGACATGCATGTAGAGATATATTCTAATGCCATGTGTGAAAAAGCACACGTCACTCAAAATAGGTTTTATCAATACTATTTTCATTACTTTTGCATCTCTGTCTCCGAGAAAGATTGCAATAAAAACATAACTGTAAGAGGATTAAATTCTGAACGCATGTCCTCTGTATACCGTATATCTTCCATTAGTAGCCTGTCTCTTATAAACGCAGGTTTGAAAACATGCCACGACAAATAGACGCCGGTCTCCAATAGTAACCTTCGACCCGGAAGTCCCTCCGCGCTGTCTTCTTCTTCTTCTTTTTAAATTTTATTGGTGGTTGGCAAACAACTGAATGGTGCATTACCGCCACCAACTGGTATGGAGTGTGACTGGAACGCAGCTAAAAAAAAAAAAACAAACAAAAAAAAACCCTCCG
>VOQK01021854.1:4389-19530 GCA_015052645.1 Benitochromis conjunctus
AAGCTGGCTCTGTAGCAGGCCCTCTGTGCCTTTAACCCAGACTAATGTATTTCTGCTCAGACATGACGAAGGGTTCGAGTATAAGCCAGAAGATATCAATCACTAATGAGCTATGAAATTCTTTTATTCCTTCTTTAGTGTTAAGTAAGACGGTTTCATCAACTTGACCTTATGTGTTTGGTTAATATGCAAATTGCTTATATGTAATGTAAACGATAATTACCAAAGGTTCTGAGAAATTGTGTGCTGCATGATATTAAAGTGTAGACACACACACACACACACTCATTAGTGGTGTAATGAATCTGATGAATGAGATTTGGATTTATTGGTGTGTTAAAATTGTGTTGTGTTGTCTGATTATTGTTTTTTCTGGCTCCTGCTTTGCCCCCCACTCCCACCTGTCTTTCTGTTTGCCAGCGTGAGTTCATTCATAGCCCCTTTTTCAGTTTATTTCCTGTTATATTTTGAAGGTTAGTTCCTAATGTGGCTTTTTGAGTCATTCATTCCTTTATCCTGCCCTCATTATTGCCTTGATTGAGTTCACCTGTGGCCTATTACCCCTCTCTGGAGTATGTATTTAGTCTGCTTTTTCTTCCTTTGTCAGACTCAGCTTTCTTCTGTTGTGTTCCACATTTTCGCTTAGTGTGCTTGCCTTCTTGAATTTAGCTTTATTTGCTGTTTAGACATTCCCCTGTCTAATGTAATAGATGTGAAAATTGTTCTGTTGTTTTGGTTTCCTTTGGACTGGGTTTGCAGTAGAAATGAAAATGATGCAGTGATACCAGAAAATTGGTAGGTTGGTTGTGAGACTGCCACTACTTTCTATAATGGATAATTTTTCTGAATCATTAACCATTTGCCATTTTGAGTTGTAGTCCCAAAACACTGTGAATAATTATATATATTTTTGCAAGTGAGACAGTTTAAAGTTGTTGTGCTGCAAACGGAATCCTGCTAATAAAAGATGTTTTAGGTATGACTTGAGTCTTTGTTTTCAGCCATTGTGTCCATTAAAAAACCTGAACTGTCAGAGAAACGGGGGTTTCGTGTCAGGGTCCAGTGTCCCTGTTTTTGTTTTCTCAATGAATAAATAAAAACACATACAAAAGAGGTGGATTATGTTCCAGCCACAGTGGAGAAAGCAAAGGATCATTTCATCATTGCTGCAAGTCTTTCTTTTCTTTAATTCAGGAGTAGATCCAAGAGTACATTTTGTGTTGCTGTAAAGCAAATGTGTACATATAGACTGAAAACAGCGTTGGTAATGTGTGTATGTAATGTTATGCTAATCAGGGACAACACTTGAGTTGTTCCTGCTAATTAGCCATATGGAGGTGTGGTGGTTAATGCTCGCTAATCTCTTGAAAGCTGTTTGGTGTTAAATCGTTAACCACAGGTAAGCAAATGAATTGACACCTTCAAATAAACATTTGAATCTTATGTGTTTTCTGTGCCACCTTGCTGAGTTTTTGGAGGCAAAAGTACTGTTTTTGGTAAGAGAGTGAAGTAAAGTATCAACTAATACAAGCTGCATCCATAACTGTACAGATACAATGCTCAAACCCACTAATTAGTGTGGATGTGAGTAAAATATTAGAAGTTCAACATCAACACTGAAGCACAGGCCTCTTGGATGGTGTGTACCTCACAGCAGTCCATATTATTAGTCAGATCATTTCATTACAATACTCTAGGCATCTCTCAAACCTTATCATTCTAGATGTCTCGTGGGAAAACATCGTTCCACAAGTACAAATAAATTAAATATTTTCCAGATATCTCCTGTGAAAAAAGTGTTTCCACAGACTAAACAGATAACACATTGATCTTGTGAAAAATAAAACAAGCTACTTCACAGAAATCACACAAATAAAATTATGCAGAAAAGCATAAACAAATATTTTTTTTGTGTGCATATTTTAGATTCCATTAGAGTACCCACTCTGTGATTACCACTTTCACTACTGACAATATCTTATAGCCAAGTTACATTAGGGTAAAAATAGCATGACAACATCCTTGCGATTGAGAAAAAACAATCGGTGATTAGATTGATTTTATTTATTTATTTTTTCTTGCAAATAGCTGTAGAAACTAACTATCCATCCAGAGGTTGAACATGCAGAACCTTCAACATCTGGGCAGCAAGTTTCAATCGCTTGCCCCGGTGGGAGACAACCTGTCTCCAAACACTTGCGGTATGACTCGGACTGACTGCAGCACAACTCAAAATAAAATAAAAAAATAAACTTGTGTAGTGGCAAATGGGTGTAATATCTAATTTTGCAGTTAAATATCTGTACTACCACTATTTGTGAAGGACTTTTATTTTTAAAATCCATTAGGTTCTGTCAATTTCTCTTTAACATGATTTATTCCATACATAGATACAAGAGATTTGCAACAGCCAGCAGGAGATTTGCAATTGCATATAATTGTGAACTTGATGCCACTGAAACTCAAACTGAAAGCAGACTCGCTTTTTTTGGGGGGGGGGTGAACAAAAGGAGGCAGCTTTATTTTGCTGTAAATAACATACTACAAATACAAAAACTCAAACTAAAACACTAGAAAGTAACCCAGGAACTGAGAACTAGGAATTAACTCAGAACACAGAGGGAAGAAACACAGCACAGTGAGGGTATGACGCGACAACTAACAAAGAGAAACACAGGACTAAAATACACAAGCAGGACAACGAGAGGATGGGGAACAGGTGGTAACACAGCTGGGACAAATCAGACCTGAGGAGACAAGGGTAGGCAAACCAGACACACTGCACACAGGACTGGGACTATCAAAATAAAACAGGAAACGCACGACAGGCACAGAGCCACGACCTTGACACTGAACAGAGACAACCCTGAAGACCATCGTGTAGATGTTTACTTTCACCAGAGAACGGTGTCAAAAACGTGGTTACTGGTGCTTTAGTTTACTTCCTGCTGTCCTAAGTCCTAATAGACCAACGACATCTAAATTCAAGTCACACATTTTTCTACCCAGTTGTCTGCGTAGGTTGCATGCATCATGAAACACTGAACATGAAAGGCAATCCTATTTATGTATTAATCGCATGAAAAGAAATGAAAGATGCAAAACCGTGTGCCATAATCAGGGGTTAATGGGGGTTTTTTTGGGGGGGGTGGCACAACAATGGAATGACTTCAGATGTCCATACGTTGCGGTACTTCAGCAGGTAGCTAATCCTACAAAAGAGGAGCGAGCATTAAAGGAGTAACAACTTTAAGTGGCAGGCAGTTTGAAATGCAACGTCTCTACCAGCTCAACAAACTTCAGCAAACACACAAACTGTTTGTGTGTGCAGTTTGTTGCACAGTGTGTGGCTAGCTAAAAGTCCAGCTGCTGTGTTTCAAAGGCAGAAAAAAGAAAGAGAGCTAACTTCACTCAGTGATGGAAAAAGATAAGAAAAACAGGACAGGAGGGCAAGAGGAGAGGTTATATTTAAAGGTAAGGACTGCTCAGGAACTGGATATTTACAGCTTACATGAGTTCTCATGTTTTGAAATCAGATATTGGGTCTTTACATGTGACATAATGTTTTTTCATAACATGAAACATGCTGCCAGACAAGCTTAGCTAGAGTGTTATTTAAAGGTTGCATGAAAATACTTTTATAGCACAGTTTAAAGCAGGATAAACGGGTTACATTGCTGTACTGTGATAGACTTAAAGTAAAGAAAGTTTGCATTTCCATCTACTTATATTTTATTATTACATTAATTATTACATTAATATATCTTTGCACAAAAGTGCAAGCTTTGCACAAAGTAGCTGATAGAAACATCTTCAAAAGAGCTTTTTACTTTCTTACTTTGAGCACATTTCAGAGCCTGAACGTTTTCCACTTTTACTTAAGAAAAGAAGTTAAATTGGTAATTCAACTTTTACTGGAATATTTTTTTAATACTAGTATCTTTAATTCTACCAGAATGTCTGTACTTTTGTCACCTCTGTTAACTTTACACAGTAAGGTTTAAAGGATATGAGGAGCTGTGGGGGTTTGCGGGGGGGGGCTTTGCTCTTACACTGTTGGAGATTTATCCAGAATTCAGGGTTAGCATCTGATCTGCACTTAGTGAAGACTTTTTTTGTTGTTGTTGAATGAACAATGACCCCAAACACACATCAAGGCTCTGTAGGAGCATTTTGATCAAGAATCACGCTGATGGAGTGCTGCATCAGATAATGTGGCCTCCGCAATCACCTCAATATAAACCCAACTGAGATAGATTGGGCTGAGTTGGACTGTCGAGCACACGCAATGCAGCCAAGAAGTGCTCAGCATGTGGGAACTCCTTCAAGACTTTTGGAAAAGCTCCGGATGTCGACCTCTTGAAGCTGGCTGAGAGACTGAAAAGTGTGTAAAGCTGTTATCAAAGCAGATGGGTTTTTTTTTAAGTGTTTAACATCAAATTTTTCTTTTCCTTTCTAAAATGCTACATAAATTGCAGAGAAGCAATCCATAGATTATTGATCAGATGATCATTTAATTTGAGGTTTTCTTGTACATGCTTACTTATGCCGTTGATCAGACTCTTACTTTAATGATGGCAGTGTATGTATGTCTGTTCCCTGACGTCCCCTACACAAATTAATTAATCTGATTATCAACATTTCTATACGTTTTGGGAACCATAACACTCAAATACCTTACAAATGACATATATGATGAGTAGTAGCTGATCTAAAAATGAATGGCAACATTATTTTTTTATTATGAATACGTTGCTGACATTACATGTACGTGTATTTTACGTGTACACTGTGGTTCATACAAACATTTTTTTTATCATTTATATTGAGGGTAACTGGAATGTGTTGTCCTGCATCTGTAAATAAATGTTCGTTAAACATTGATGCTAATAATGATTACTTGGTCTTATATAATGAATAAATTGATTTAAACACATTTTATACGTGAGCAGATTTTCATAAAAAAAATCCTCACACTAGATGAGCTGAAGCTAAACACTGTTTAACATTTAAAAACACTTAAAACTGCTTTGTGCCTTTTGAACTTTGCATATTGCTGCTATTTATATTCATATAGGGTTGAAAACAAACATTAACTATATGCAGTTTACACTATTGCTGCTCACTGTATACAGCTGTAAGGAGTGTGGCAGAGGAGACTGATTCGTACAGTCAGTTATGTTTCACTGCAGTCATGGCTGACTAACTGCAATCTGCACGTGTCATTAGCAGTTTAAATCAGATGTCATTTCTATGGATGTATGCTTTTCATCCACACTGAAAAATACAAGTTGCCAGCGTGAGCATGATGGCATAGAAAACGTCAAATTTTAACTTGTCATTTTATACAACATAATTCGGGTGGTAAAAAAAAATCCTGCAAAGAAACGGACTGGGGTGTAGATTCCTGCAGTGGTAGTTGCCAGCATAGTACAGAGTATAATGTTGCCACTTGACAAGTTTTGTTTTAAGCTACACAGCTCACACAAATCTCACTTTTCTTGACAAGAAAAACAAAATGTCCTGCTGCAAAAGCTGAAAGCTAAAAGCAACAAGTTCACTTTGGAAGCTTGTCAAAAACTATTCTGAAAAATGAAAAGTAAATAAAGTACAAAAGGCAAGTCAAGGAAAGATGAGGCTTTTTTTTCTAACTTTGGCTTCTTTAGTGATATGAAGGTCGACATACACTAAAATATAAATATCTCAAAGGTAAATGCAGCCTAACGCTGGTGGACTGACAGTGAATGAGCTTTGATTTTTTCACTTATCACAACTTGAGCTGGAGCACATATCTGACCATCTCTTCCTGTCAGCTACACTGTAAAACCACAGAAAATGATAAGTTTGTTATACTGTGAAGTGGAGAAACTGAATGATAGCAGGCGTTATCCGTTCTTTGCATGTGCTCAAATTTGCAGAGTGAATATCTAACAGAAAAATGAACCAGACCCAGAATGGCAGCAAATCAGATTTCTGCCTCGCATGCACCAAACCAGTGCTCTTTCCATGGCAACCGTATCAGTGGCTGTTTGGCAGCCGCCTGCGGTGTACCAACCAAATGACAAATCAACAGTGTTGATTCCATCACACTTCCACTGAGATGCCTTTCATTCCTGCCTTTGTGCGCGTGTGTGTTTTATGTGTGTCTGTCCACCAAGATATGCCTACTGTGAATCAAGATAGAGCCAAGCAACTAAAACCAGAATGCTAAGTGGGCCTGTGGGATGGGGAAAAAAATTAGAGTGTGGGTTTTATTTCAGCTTTGACAGGAAGGACACAGTCAGGATCACACAGACTAAAAGCATCTGGGTCCTTCCAGCATGACTGGAACAAAAGATACATCAATACTGTGCTTGTAGTGGTGAAAAAAGAATGCTCATAATTTATTTAAATATAACTAACAATGCAACAGTGTGATAATTATTATTGGTTTGACTGTTTTGGCAAGCACTGGCTGAGTAAGAAATGCAAACACTTATTGGTTCATTCTAGCTTTTTAAAATTCAGGGATTTTGAGAATTTGTATTAGAAGTTCTGTGTTCAATGCAAGCAGTGGAAATTGATTTTTGTAAGGGGATAGGAATCTTCCCTATAGACAGGGTGAGGAGTTTACTCAGCCAGGTGGAGCTCAGAGTATAGTGGATTCTGCCACTCTTTGAAAGGAGCCAACTCAGATGTTTTTTGGAATTGAGTTTTTTTGTGTCCTACTGACTGGAGGACTGGTGTTGGAGAGGTTTTGTCTCTTTGTTAGCTTGGGAATGCCTCCGTGTCCCTCAAAATAGATATAGGCAGTACCCCAGGAGAGGGAGGTGTGCTTGTCACTACTTGGATAGCTAATCTTGGAACCCCTACCCAATTTCCCCTTCAAGGTTTCCTCCTCAGGGAGCACTAGACCACTTTCATTACAGCTGTCAGGTTTGCCAGTGCATCACTGAATATTTTCACATCAGAGATCCTTCAACTTGAATTTCAGTTTGGGGAAGAAGATAATGCTGAACTGAGCCAAATCTGAGCCATAAGGTGGTACATGAGACCAAAAGACTGTTAATTCATTTCTACCAGAGGTTATCTCTCAGATGACTGAAGGTGTTAACTGTTAGGGATGCATGTGACGAATTGATTACACATTAAGACACTGCGGTCATTACCAGTGATTACCAGAAGTACTAGTCAGTTAAATATAGCAGTTAGCAGTTCAAATATGTTACCACACCACTGGCCACTAATCGAGGAAGCCCTGACTGAATGTGCTCCTCTCGCTCTCCCTGTGAACTGATAACAACCACGCTAACCAGCGCTACTCTGCAGTACTTTGACTTAAACACTTAATGTGTCGGCTTTGTAAGAATACACTGCAATATAATTAAGCAACTGAACTAAATGTGTAATCAAATTCTCCACCAGAGTGTGGATGCTAGCATGAAAGAAGCCAAGGCTAGTACTGCTAAGGTTAGCCAAAATCTGCAAACTAATTGGATGTTGGCAACATTACACAAGGCGCTAAATGCTACACATTTCAGTGACATTTCAAACATGATCAGAATAATAAGGACCATGTTCAACAGTTTCATATAGGTAAAATACACATGCAGTATTTGTTTGTCCACTGTTTAATTTTAAATGGCTAGTAAATTTGTGACCAGGAGCATCCCTACTTATAGTAGGACCCAATGCTGTGTTTGAGTGCCCAGCAGGTTTTCTGTCTAAAACTGTAAGATTGCACTTCTGACCTGAACACTGCCAATTTGCTGTTTGGTCCCTGGTTTTAGAGCAGGAGAAATTTAAAACATTAGTAGTGAATTGACTATTTTTACATTTAAACACATATCTGACATACCAGATGTCGTTGGTTCCCGTTCCTCTTTTTATGAACACAAGGATTTTTAGCTTTTTACCATACATTTATTACATTGGAGAGATATGACGATTATTTATGTAATTTTGGATGAAATTTAAGATGTTTTATAGACAAAGCAAAGATCAAGAAAATAATCTATAAGTAAGATGGGATTTTGGATTAAATATTCAAGTTATGTATCTGAAAAATGTCCTCAGTAAATGTATTTAATTACATACAGTCACACTCTACCAGAGTAGGTATGACAGCAGCAACAGACAGTGTTATGACTGCGCCTAAAGCAGTTCAACTGAAATAAATGTGTTATTTGTTACACATTTATTTCATTTGAGCAGGAGAGATCGAATGAAATAGGTGAAATATCTTTGTCATAAAAAAGGCAAAGATAAAGATGCCACTTTTTATTAGGTGATCAAGGACATAACTGAAAAAAGTTACAGCAGTTTAAGTTGACACAATGATTATAACTGCAACACACAAACAGACAAAGAAATATATGAAATAACTGAGTTTTCTGATATTCAAACACTAAATCATAAACTAATTGTAAAAAGAAAAAAAAATTAGTCACAGAAAATAGCCATCCATTAAAACATCAGCGTTCAAATCCAGGTAATTTTGTTGATTTTAGTATGTCAGTGAAAAGCTGACTCATCGTAAAACTGTAAGAGTTTCTGACATTAAAAAGAAAAAAAAAAAGTTTTTGGGTAAACATCTCAGATTTTGTTGCAGTGTCAGTGTCGACCCGCCTGAAATCGACCACTCAGCTCAAACTTCCCGTAACATTCAGCCTCTCCTATGGCTGACAATCACAGCAGCAGCTCATTAGTAGAGAAGCTGCCGATGTGAAACGAGATCCAGACCAGGCTGATGACTGGTAGGTGGGGAAAAGCAGTGAGGAGTAAATTGTTAAAACAACAGCTGATGAGATTTAAACTGAAAAAAGGAACACAACAGATGCGTTTCACTTGCTGTTCATCAAATATTGACTTCTCAAAGAGAGTGAAAGTTCACGGTTCCTTAAGGAAACCATAAAATATACCATGCATGTCATTATCGGTGTTGAACACAGCATCTCAGGGTTAAATGTTTTAAAAGCTTTAGTCGGTCTCATGGGCTTGTAAAACCCGCGTTTCTTATTTATTGCCTAACCTTCCTACATCTTTAGCTAGATTACACATGCACATCTAAAATCAAAAATGAACGAGAAAGATGAACAACTGCTTCACTGTCAGATTTATTGGAAATTATTCATCCCACATGGGATCAATGAAAGGCTGATCTAAACACTGATGTCACATGTGCTCAGTAAAATCAATAGTCATCTCCACCTCCATCTAATCACAAGGCAGTGAGAACCAGCCTGTTTTACGAACCTTGTGCACTTCATTTATCAAGCTCACGATGAACCTTTGCATAAGATCAGGCCAGACTTTCATCTTATAACATTATTTATTCACTCAAGTTCAAGTGCATTAGAGTGTAGCGTAAATACTAAATACATGGCTTTTCAAATTATGAAAGAAAGCCCATAATAAAATGAATGAAGGCATCGCTTATCGTAGGTTGATGGTGAGATTTTGTACTAATACAAAAATGTAAACATGAAAACTGTGAAATGAAACTGACATACGTATTTATAGTTCCCCATATGCATTATAAATACAAATATTTCATCACACATGGGAAGGTTGCTTTTGAAATGTGACTCGTGCCAACAGCATTATGCTGTAGACAGCATCCAAATGCAAAAAGAAGAAACAAACACAAGGGAAACTGGTGAGGGTGAGTAAGAAAATCACAAACACAGTAAAGCAGGCATTGAAAACAAGACAAACAGACATACTAACAGACAAAACAGAGAGGGTCAAAGATAAGAAAATGCAGGAAACACATTAACAAACAAAAAAACAAAAGTTAAATAAGAACTAGGACCATGCAAACTCTCTCAGCAGGTCCACCCTTTCATTCAAGCTCCTCCCACATCCTAAAATACTCACAATACTAACAGACTTTGACTATACTAGGCACATCCTTTCAGATTTTACTTTTGAAACGCTGACTTTAATTATAGTGGCAGAAACACAGCTTCAGTGTGTGACATTACTAGAAAAAAATGAACAAGTGACTTGATGAAACCTCCAAGTGGTGCGCTATCTTGTTCGGCGTCATGCTGTCAGAAGGTCATATCTGGAGACCTACAGTACATCACATTGTGGTTTATATTCATTATCTACCGTAGTGAAGCTGAGGCTGCTTGTCCTATTTTGTAGTCTTGATTTTGTAGGTGTGACATTCAGCGTAGATTAATAATATGCGTCAGGTGTAACTGGCAGTCCTTTCACGTAAATCGTCCATCCACTGCTGTCGTGTTTTCTATTTTTATTATAGTCTCTTGCACTGCCTAGTCATTGTGGTCTCAGCCCAATCTGCATGATTTTCTAAAGTAGGTGAGTAGAAAGCATGCCTACAATAGTGACCCAAATCAGCGATTGACTGTATTAAAAAGTCACTGATAAATTAGCCACAGATAAGTTTGATACAGTAACTGAGGTGAACAGTGTTTAATGAATTATCATTTAAATAATTTTATGAACAGCTTTGCCAAAACTTTAATTGTAACATAAGTATTTAATTAGTGAGTTGATTCTATTGATATTTCCAGACTGTTAAGGCTTGATGATAATTACTGTCTCTTTTTAACACCGGTGATCTTATGTTCGTTTGATGAAACTCCCTTGTGGGACTGAAACTTAATTTTCTGCCTTTTCCTCTGGGAACATTTAATTCTTCTTTTCAATGGGACACGTAAACACGAAAGCCCGAAAGTCCTGCCGTAGCGCCGCTCCTAGCAGCTGACTCATAACAATTGCTAATTTTAAATTAAGAAAAGTTAATTATTTTCTCTGTTGAAGGTCTTTATCTCCCGGAGATTCTGTGTTTGTGTGGCGACGCTAACGGCAACGGCACGCAACTCGCTCCAGTGTTGTCGGCACAAATTCTTTCCAGCAGTGGACATTTGCACTCGTCTAACAGCCAAATGCTGCCATGGCAACAGCGAGGGTTCAAATCCCACCTCTTCCTCTCCTCCTCCTCCAATCTTCACCCCTCTCTCTCTCTCCTCTCGATCCAATCTTCTCTCCCAGTGAAACCATCAAATTATCAATCCACAACCCCCTCAGGGTTCATATCGCTGGCTCATCGCTCTCTTTCTCTCTCTCTCGCTCTCTGTCAATATTTACAGAGTTTCTCATAGACTCTCTCAGGTAATAGTGTCTTATTCCCAAAGCCCTGCACGGTGCAAACACACACACACACACACATGCAGGGAGTGTGAAATGGCCATTCCATCTAAATGAGTGCTATTCAACTAACTGTCCCTGTTGACTGCTACAGCTGCCTGCCTCTGCATGTGTGCGCCTTCAGTCTTCACCCATGTACATGTGCTCATTCGCGAGGACATTCTTGTGCATTCTCCCTTGTGAATGTGCATGTGTGTGTTCATGTGTGTGTTTTCACTGAAGTGAGCGCTTCTGTGTGTGCGCGCGCGCGTGTGTGTGTGTGTGTGTTATTCTGATAGCTTGCTGTCCCTTCAGGTAATCTCATGGTTGAGGAGAGAGATCGAAAGGAGGAAAAGAAATATTCAGTGAGAGAGAAATAAAGACAGACAGAGACATCCCTGCTGCAATAACAGAAGGGCCAGAAAAGACAATAAATATGTATATGTTTGTAGATGTATGCATGTGCAGGTGGCAGACTGATGTAGTCTCAGTAATATTAACCTCTCTCTCTGCCTTTACTTCCTACATTCACAACTCAAGTTTACTGACTTTTTTAAAAACTGTTGTTGGTTAAGTTTATATAAATTATATGAAATCTTAAATTAACACAACATTCATCTTAGACCACTAGGTGTTTCCTAGTGGTTGTGTTCATGACCTGAACACAAGTGGACAGATCACACTTATTACCATCAGGCCTACCAAGGTGTCCAACTGACCACTTGTTCAGATTTCATCACTCTCTACAGCACTTCTGCCAAATGCCCAAAGAAAATAAAGCTGTGTTGTACTTTTAGGGATTCACAAGCTTGTGACTGGCTCAGTACCTTTCGCATGGAGTACTTATTTGGACCCTGGTGGTTTGTACTTTACAGAGACACTCCTGTCCTGATGCCAGAGAGCCCCATGGAAGGCTGGGTGTGGCCCTTGTAACCACCAGAGGAGACAGAGTAGAAAGGGCAAGGCAAGCTTCAGAAGAGGGGAGGGACTTCCTCCATGGTACTGGTACCGGCTGTGTTGCCTTAACTCCCTGGATCACGGCAGAGTTGTCCCTTCAACTCTCACTTCAGCTGAACAGAGCAGTAATCCCTCTAACCACAGCCCAGGGCAGTGGATGAATGTCCACTGAGCTCAGGCTCCAGAGTCAAACAAGCACTGCCACCTCCAGGAGATGTTTGCGATGAAGTTCATCTGCAGGAGTAGAAAGTCACTGGAGAGGCATCTGTCTTATTGATGTGCTACAAATATTTCGAATTTCTAAACAGAATCATTTAATAATTCATTTAAGGAAGACAGTGCACCTCCTTTGGTGTCACACACTGGTGTGCACATAATCCCCAGCTCCCCAAAACGGCAGCAACACCAAGCACGCTGTCAGTATGTCCAGTTCAGTGATGCAAAACCCAGGCACCCAGTGCACCATCTCACCCACCTTTCATTCAATGTAGCCTCTTCCTTAATAATGTATAACTGCCTCAAGTGGCCATTTAGGGATTTGCACATTTTGGACCTCTGCTTTTGTTTTGTTTTTTACCCCAAAGGTTTCTGCTCATTGTTTAACACTCAAACACCAACAGGAGAAACTGCACATGATGATGGATGATGTGGTTTCCAGAGTAGCGCTTTCTCATCCAGTATCACATGTAAAACACACAAATGGCCTTGATATGTGCTGAAAAGTGTGTACAGACTAGAATAGGCCTTTATTGTTGCTGTACATGACAGTGAAATTATGGGGGGGGGGGACAATCTGTTTTAGAATAGTATAGCATCTCTGCAAGTGAAACAGCAGACAAATATGTTAATTACTCCCACGTATCGACACACTATGTTTGTGAACACGTAAACAAAAACAAAACCTGCAGATTATTGCAAAAAATGCGCTAAAGTGTGCACACTGGGATGTATGAGACTGAGCCACAGCAGTCACGTATACAGACAGACAGGAGTGGTGGATGGAAGCTTGTGAAAATGATATCTCGAGATGTTAAATATTTAAATCCCCAGTAGTTTCACAGCTGGTGCCAGCAGATAGCAAAATCAAACATGCAATATGGCGTGGGCTCACCGACACATACACACATTCACAGAAATAAACTGTAGATTCATCTACACACGTAATACTTTATACACAAGGAAAAATTACAGAATGTTTGCATCAGCAGATGCTAATAAATATTTATGACTATTAGAAAAACATGGTGACCTATAGAAAGAAAGAGCAGTCAGCACAGAGGGAAATGAGCAGCTGCTGAGAACTTATGATGACAAACCAAACACTTAGAAGAGTTTATTAAGCAGATTTATGAGAAGCGAATAAAAAACTTAAACAGATTGTTAGATATCATTAAGTTCTTTCTCTGTTTCGCTCTTTTCCATTCTCCTGTTCAATTTTTTATTAACTTTTCTATCGAGCTGTATTAATGCGAATCAAAACTCTCTGGTGCCTGAGCGAATGACTGTACAGGCCAGTAGCAAATGAGAGCAGACAGCTTGATGGGCAGAAAGTCAGCCGCACTGAACATCATCTTGTCTGTGTCTCTATTAAAAGGTGGCAGATGACAATTAATGTTCAACTGCCGAAAACTGAAGCAGCTGTCAAAAATGACAGGACGAAGGTGTTTTTTCTTTTTAGACCACAGGGAAGATGACAAAACTCTCCTGCCAGCCGCACGACGAGCTCTGTGATGGCCTCGCTGAGAGAGGTCCAAGTTAATTACATAAGAAATTCTTAAATCTCGTTGATGCGGTGTTGTGACACGGCTGAAGGTTTTTTCGGTTGCAGCGGGGGCAGCAGGTAGCTGTGAGTCTGCAGCAGCAGCAGCGTGACCAGTCAAATCCGCATTAATTAAATGAGCTGCTGCTCTGCTGCTGCCTGCGCTGCCAGCAACAAAACAGCTGATGAGCAGAACCTGATCATGGATCAATGCTCAGGCCTCTCCGTAAGTGACGCAGGAGCAGGGCCGAGACTCTGGACTTAAGCCGTGACTGACTTAATTCCAGTTACACGACTGATCAGTTTGACAGCCCTGCAATGACAAGGGAGTCAAGGGCAAGACCAAAAACACCCACTACTCTCTCAGATTAAAGAGCAACTCCACCATATCTTCTATGGAGTTAAAGCTTTGCTGTACTGACCTCTGTAGACTGAACAGCAGAACGCTGCAGAAACTTTAGCTTTACAATAGGAACCTTTTATGGAAACTCAGGTTTTCTACCAGCTTTCAAACCGAACCAATCCTAAACACTCTCCCTACACCTTCTTTTACTCTGTTTGCAAGGTTGCATGGAGATTTTGCCACATTAAAAATATGTTTTGTAATTAGTCTCTACATAATTTAACTGAATTTTTTATGGCCAGGGGCAAAATTCCACCAGTTAATATGCTGCTGTTCTTTTAACTTCTGATATTTCTTTTTAGCTATACCTGCTTTTTTCCTGTAGCGTTTACCTTTTGTCAGGCTGCCATGTGAATGAAAATGTGCTCTTAATGACGGGTCTGGTTAAATAAATGTTACATTGATCTTGTGGTACAGATTAATATTCCATCCATCTTCTTCTGCTTATCCGGGGCCGGGTCGCGGGGGCAGCAGCCCAAGCAGAGAATCCCAGACCTCCCTCTCCCCAGCCACCTCCTCCAGCTTGTCTGGGGGAACACCAAGGCGTTCCCAGGCCAGCCGAGAGATATAATCTCTCCAGCGTGTCCTGGGTCTGCCCCGGGGCCTCCTCCCGGTGGGACATGCCTGGAACACCTCACCCAGGAGGCGCCCAGGAGGCATCCTTGTCAGATGCCCGAACCACCTCAACTGGCTCCTTTCGATGTGGAGGAGCAGCGGCTCTACTCTGAGCCCCTCCCGGATGGCCGAACTTCTCACCCTATCTTTAAGAGAGAGGCCAGCCACCCTTCGGAGGAAGCCCATTTCTGCCACTTGTATCCGCAATCTCGTTCTTTCGGTCACTACCCACAGTTCGTGACCATAGGTGAGGGTACGGATGTAGAAC